>CAMZMU010000041.1:73908485-74165202 GCA_947311845.1 Poa pratensis
TGGTTGAACGGAGTAGATAAAAAGATCAAAGCTAGAATTCGTATCGGCGTTTCAGCTATATGTTGGTCTATATGGAATTGTAGGGATGATATCGTGTTTAACAAGAAAACCAATTTTCATGTCTTACAGGTTATCAATATGGCTACATACTGGATCCAGCTATGGGCTACACTGCTTCCTTCGGACCAACAGGAGCTTATGGTTACTGGATGTGCGCGGCTCCTGTTGGTGGCACAGGAGTTTTTATCCCGACATACGTGGCAGCATATTAGACGACTTCGATAGTTGATATTATGTTGTTTTTTCGTTGGTTGATACATGTCTCAACCTTATGCGATATTTGAGTTGTAATAAGTTGATACTTTGAAAAAAAATTCAATAAATGGCTGTGTGCATCACTCGATGCAGAGGCCGGGGACCCCCATTTCTATAAAAAAAAATGATGTTTAAATAAAACTTTGAAAAAGTCAGGATCCTCTTGTAAACTTAAATAAAGCTTTCAAAATATATTTTTCACAACTAAATTATGGTGTTGTTACGTTTTCACTTATAAAAGCTTAGCAAATGGTCATACTAAGATGTTTAAACCTTTTTTGAATTGTATTATCTATCTGTGTTCAAGTGTGCCAGTTCGCTCATTTTCGTTCGTATATAGTCAACATTGAAAATCTTGCATTATTTATAATTTGGAATTGAAGGGGTCAATGTCGATGTTTCGTAACCGGCTAGTGAATTTATGGGTAGGTAAAGCTTGTGCCACGATCGGGTGGGTTAATAGTCTCAAAACAAGAATGTATACAGCTTTAGGCCTCGTGATCGTCCCATTAAAACCTTAACTTCTGTGTGGATTGACTGTATTTCGGCGTGTGAGACACTCAAGGTATAAGAAGATCCCGACTAGCGGTTTAGCCGGCTATATTGGATGGTGTGTTCACCGGCGGAGGAGATGTCTGATTTATGGATAAGTATCAACCTCATTTGTATATGTGCGTGATTTTGTCAAGAATCAGAAAACTTACGAATCTACTCTTTTTTAGATATGGAATATTGTGCACACTAGAATTACATATTTTGCACATGGTTCCTACAATAGGGTTCAGACTAGTGGTCTAGATTTTTGTACATGTTGGTTATCGAGTGTTGTGGTAATTTAGCTTTAGCATATAGCATTAGGTTCTAGACTCGCATCGGTTATGAAAATACGTAGAACGGCTGGATTCATAAGGATAAGATTGGTCTTTACTAGCATACTTTTTTGTAAGAAGAGGGTCTAAGTTCTTTTAGGCATGCTCAATGAAAGGAGCATCATGGTCTGTTCGACTCATCATTCCATCTATTCAGACTATTTCTCAAACAATTTGCGTCCTCGTTGTTAGAGACAGATTTGGTAAGTCAATATTGAAGCTTTGTGACTCTAGTCTTCGGTAGACATTATGTGTCCAATCAAGTATGTGCGTCTCGTTGATTCAAAAAAATGCATAATTTTTTGGAGGATTTAAGTCTTTCTAATTTTTTCCCTATCGTGATTGCTCGATGTTTAGAATTGAATCTCATATGGATTTTTTCTAAGTAATCGTTCGCACTAGATTTCATAGAAACTTTAACATCTACTCAAACCTCTTTTTTCTTTTTCAGCTAGAATCCTTTATTTTTCCTGTGATAGAATCGAGCAAACTTTGGTTCATATAAAATCATGTAGTACTGGAGTGGACATAGCATTGCAGTGTGTGTTTTTTCTAATTCATGTGTTATAGGAAATGATCACACGAGGTTACAAAAGATAGCACGAAAACAACGAAGTGCAGAAAGATCAAACCAACGGGAACACGAGATTTAACATGGAAAAACCTCTCCAAACAAAGGAGAGGAAAAAACCACGGGCGCCAGCCAGCAATACTTCACTATATCGGGGTGAGGTTACAAACGCCGTGGGTTTACAATGTGTGGCTTACCCCAACCGGCGGCTTACAAGATGTATTTATAGTGGACAAACCCAAGGTCGGCTGCAGTCCGACCCGGAAACGATCCGCACCTCTGGGGCGCTACGCTCTCCTACGTCACAAGCTGGTCTTTATCAGTACATACGAATTTGGATCACCAAAAACAACACTCCACGTTGAGACAAATTCTATCTTGTAGCATCAACGAGAACCTTCACCCCTGAAACACAACAAAGAAAACACCTTCAGCGCCAAGTAGCCTCTTGGGCTACACAGTGATACCAACTAAGCCTGAGCATAGATCAAACTTAGTAACATGAACAGGCTTTGTCATCATATCAGCCGGATTATCATGAGTACTAATCTTGCATACCTTCAGCTTACCTTGTGCAACAACATCACGCACATAATGGTATTTGATGTCAATGTGCTTTGTTCTCTATGGAACATCTGATCCTTAGTAAGGTAAATGGCACTCTGACTATCACAAAATAGGTTAATGCAAGTATCAACTCCACAAAGCTCAGCAAACAAACCTTTCAACCAAACAGTTTCTTTAACTGCTTCTGCAATGGCCATGTATTCAGCCTCCGTGGTGGATTGGGCAACAACCGGCTGAAGTGTTGCCTTCCAACTAACAGCACAACCACCAATGGTGAACACATAACCTGTGAGGGACCTCCTCTTATCCAAGTCGGCAGCAAAATCTGAATCCACATAGCCTACGAGTCCCTCACCAGCTCTGCCAAACTTCAAGCAAGCATCAGACGTGCCACGGAGGTACCTGAAAATCCACTGAACAGCTTTCCAATGTTCTTTACCAGGATTAGCCATGTATCTACTCACCAAGCTCATAGCATATGACAAATCAGGACGTGAACAGACCATAGCATACATCAAGGAACCAACAGCACTAGAGTATGGAACTCGAGACATGTACTCCAAATCATCATCAGTAGTAGGACATTGAGTAGATGACAACTTAAAATGAGAAGCAATAGGAGTACTAACAGACTTTGCATCATGCATGTTAAAACGATGAAGAACTTTCTTAATGTAACTTTGCTGACTAAGAAATAAGAACTAGACTTTCTGTCACGTGTAATTTCCATACCTAGGATTTTCTTAGCAGCACCAAGATCCTTCATCTCAAATTCGCTACTCAATTGTGACTTGAGAGCAGCGACATCTTTCATGCTCTTGGCAGCAATCAACATATCATCAACATATAACAGCAAGTATATAGGCGATCCATCAACAAACTTAATGTACACACAGCTATCAAATTCAGACCTCTTAAAGCCATGTGACAACATAAATGAATCAAACCTTTTATACCACTGTCGAGGAGATTGTTTCAAACCGTATAAGGACCTTTTCAACTTACAAACAAGATCCTCCTTACCCGGCACTATGAACCCTTCAGGCTGGTCCATATATCTCCTCCTCCAACTCTCCATGCAGAAACGCAGTTTTAACATCTAACTGCTCAAGCTCAAGATCATGCATAGCAACAATGGAGAAAAATGTCCGAATAGAACTATGCTTGACAACCGGAGAGAAAACATCATTGTAATCAATACCTGGGATTTGACTGAAGCCTTTTGCCACTAACCTTGCCTTAAATCTTGGAGGCTCACTTGGAGACAAACCCTCCTTTCTCTTGAAGATCCACTTACAGCGGACAGCCTTCTTTTGCTTAGGCAAGCGCACAACATCCCATGTGCCATTCTTCTCAAGTGACTGCATCTCCTCTTGCATAGCGGAGATCCACTTCTCACGGTCACTTGTAGCAATTGCTTCAGTATACGTGGACGGCTCATGTCCATGCTCCACCTGTTCTGCACAACTCAGAGCATAATTAACAATGTTACACTCCTCAATTAAACGTGGTCGAGGACCACAATTTCCTTTGTCTACCAGTGCGATAGACAGATTTTGTTGCTGCATAACAGGGGGTGAATCAGGCATATTATCATTATCAGAATCAGAATTATCTGACGCATCACCATCATTGTCTTCAGTGACAATTTCCTTTTCAGTGGAGTGCTCCACCTCGACACGAATATGTTCCTCATCTGAACTATCTGAAACATCTGAGGACAACTTATCAAAGTACATAACAGATTCATTGAAAACAACACTCCTGCTCATGAATGCCTTGTTAGTTTCGGGATTCCATAACTTATATCCTTTTACACCCGAACCATAACCAATGAAAACAGACTTAACAGCTCTCGGCTCTAATTTCCATTATCAACATGAGCATAAGCAGTGCAACCGAAAACTTTAAGCTGTGAATAATCAGCAGGAGTACCTGACCATACCTCCATAGGTGTTTTCTTGTCGAGGGGAATAGATGGTGACCTGTTTATCAAGTAACAGGCGGTGGCTGCCGCCTCAGCCCAGAAACGCTTACTCATGCGAGCGTTGGAGATCATGCAGCGAGCCTTGGACATGATTGTCCTGTTCATCCGCTCCGCTACACCATTCTGCTGAGGCGTGTACGGGATGGTGAGGTGCCTGACAATTCCTTCTGTTCTGCAAAAATCATTAAAAGCATTCGAACAAAATTCACCACCATTGTCAGTACGAAGTATTTTCACCTTCCTCTCTGTTTGCCTTTCTATCATAGCTTTCCACTCCTTAAAAGCAGCAAACGAATCATCCTTATTTTTCATGAAATAAGGCCAAACTCTTCTAGAGTAATCATCAATAATAGTAAGCATATAACGAGCACCACCATAAGAGGGCTTACGTGACGGCCCCCAAATCAGCATGTACATAATCAAGTGTACCTTTGGTGGTATGAACGGAAGCATTGAACTTAACTCTTGTGTGCTTACCGAATATGCAATGTTCACATAATTGCATCTTTCCCAAACTGCAGTCTTGCAGCAACTCTCTCTTGATCAATTCTGCCATACCAAGTTCACTCATGTGTCCAAGACGCTTATGCAGAGGTTAGTTTTACTTGAATCATCATGAGAAACAGCAGCAACAGTACCAGATAAAGTGCTATCTCTAAGAACATATAACTTAGCAGAATTCATATCACCAACCATAACAACGAGAGAACCTTTTGATACCTTCAGAAGTCTGTTTCCGCCGGTATACTTGTACCCATTGATACGTCTCCAACGTATCTATAATTTCTGATGTTACATGCTTATATTATGTCAATTGCTACATGTTTTATATACACTTTATATCATTTTTATGTATTTTCTGGGACTAACCTATTAACAAGATGCCACAGTGCCAGTTCCTGTTTTCTGCTGTTTTTGGTTTCAGAAAAGTTGTTCTGGAAATATTCTCGGAATTGGACGAAACAAAAGCCAAAGTTCCTATTTTCCTGACACGTACACGAAGACCGAAGGAGAGACAAAGGGGGGCAGTGGGCCATCCTAACCACGTGGCGGCGCGGTCCCACCTCCTGCCGCGCCGTGACGTGGTGAGGGGGCCACAGGCCTCCACCGACGTTGCCCCTTCGCCTATAAATTGCCTTCCTCGGGAAAACCCTAAGTACCCGAGTCATATTCCACTAAAAGTTCCAGAGCCGCCGCTGCCGTCAACCCTAACTCGGGAGGGTTCTGAAGCTCTTCTCGGCACCCTGCCGGAGAGGGGAATCATCACCGGAGGGCTCTACATCGCCATGCCTGCCTCCGGAGTGATGTGTGAGTAGTTCATCCTTGGACTATGGGTCCATAGTAGTAGCTAGATGGTTGTCTTCTCCTCTTGTGCCATCATGTTTAGATCTTGTGAGCTACCTATCATGATCAAGATCATCTTTTTGCTGGGATCCGATGAATATTGATACTATGTCAAGTTGAATACTGAAATATTATGTCTATTTTATTTATGATCTTGCATGCTCTCCGTTACTTGTTGATACTCTGGCCAAGTGGATGATTGTGACTCCAAGAGGGAGTATTTATGCTAGATAGTGGGTTGAGTCTCCATTTAATCTGGGGGAGTGACAGCAACCCCTAAGGTTGTGGATGTGATGTTGCTATTAGGGGTAACCTAATGATGCTTTGTCTAAGAATGAATGTGTTGTTTACATTATGCACTTTACTTAATGCAATTGGCTGTTGCTTGCAACTTAATATCGAAAGGGGTGCGGACGCTAACCTGAAGGTGGACTATTTAGGCACAGATGCATGCTGGATAGCGGTATGTGTACTTTGTCGTAATGCCTAAATGAATCTCATAGTAGACACCACAACTTGCACATGCATGTTATGCACTTATCAATATTGTCAATTGCTCAGCTGTAATTTGTTTACCCAGCATGTTAGTTATTTATTATGGAGAGACACCACTAGTGAATTGTAGACCCCGGTCCATTCTTTTACATCTGAAATACAACCTACTGCAATCATTGTTCTTTTTCATTCTCTGCAAACAAACATCATTTTCCACACTATACGTCTAATCCTTTGTTTTCAGCAAGCCGGTGAGATTGACAACATCACTGTTAAGTTGGGGCAAAGTAGTTTGATTGTGTTGTGCAGGTTCCACGTTGGCACCGGAATCCCTGGTGTTGCGCCGCACTATACTCCTTCACCAACAACCTTCAGAAGTGACTTTGATCTCCTACTGGTCCGATTGAACCTTGGTTACATACTGAGGGAAAACTTGTTGCTGCACTCATCATACCTTCCTCTTGGGGTTCACAACGAATGTGTGACTTTCACGTCATCACCCATCACAATCAAGGGTACTGAGCGAGATCAAATTTCTCGCCATGGTTGGTATGTGTTTCACGCCCGTCAATGTGCGTGTCATGCCATCATGTGTCTTGATCTGAACAGATCCAACACCAGCAATGGTCCATTGCTGGTCGTTCCCCACACGCACGAAGTCTCCAGTCTGCACTAACCCATAAGAACTGAACCAATATTTGTTACAACAAATATGAAAAGAACATGCAGTATCTAGAATCCACTCATCCTGACGAGAAACACATGCAGCTAAAACAGCTAGGCATTCGCCATCAGAACTACCATCAACAACATCAGCCTCACCGGTATCATTACCTTCATTATTTTCGGTTGGTAAGTACCTTTTCTTTCTCTTTGTTCTGCAGCTTCCAGCAATCATCGATGTTGTGATTACTCTTCTTACAATGCCTGCAGAACTTGTCACGGCCTTTAGACTTTGAGCGACCTCTGTCGCCCTTACTCTTGTCTCTGTTGTTGTGGTTGTAGTTGTTGTCTCGCTGCTGAGGCCTGCCTCGGACCTCCAAAGCATCACACTTGGATGATGACGACTCCTCCTTCTATACCATACCCTTCATCTTTTCCCTCGTCATGAGGGTCTCATAAACCTCAGCAGTGGTTAGTTCATCACGGCTAAGCAGTATGGTATCACGGAAATTTGCATAGGAATTTGGCAACGAAACTAGAAGTAAAAGTGCAAGATCTTCATCCTCATATTTTACCTCCATCGACACTAGGTCAGAAACGATCTACTTGAAGATCGATATGTGATTCATTACCGAATCACCTTCTTGCAGCTTGTGCGAGAACAACTTCATCTTCACATGCACCTTGCTGGTGAGATCCTTGGACATGCAGATCGACTCCAGCTTAGCCCACAGCTTGGCTGCGGTTTTCTCCTGTAGTACTTCTTGCAGGATATCATTAGATAGATGAAGCTGAATAAGAGACATAGCCTTACGGTCTTTTCTCTTCTCATCGGCGGTCCAGTCGGCCGCCGCCTTGTCGCCGAATTTTTCCAGCGCTTCGTCAAGATCATTGGACTGTGCGAGGATCGCACGCATCTTGACCTGCCATAACGAAAATCTCGTCTTGTAGTCCAGCAACGGTAGATCGAAATTCATCGATGCCATCCAAAACCCTAATCTGAAAACAGATCTAAAACACGGGCTCTGATACCACTTATTACAAAAGATAGCACGAAAACGACGAAGTGCGGAAAGATCAAACCAACGGAGACACGCGATTTAACGTGAAAAATCTCTCCAAACAAAGGAGAGGAAAAACCACGGGCGCCAGCCAGCAATACTTCACTATATCGGGGTGAGTTTATAAACGCTGTGGGTTTACAATGTGTGGCTTACCCCAACCGGTGGCTTACAAGATGTCAGCTGCAGTCCGACCCGAAAACGATTCGCACTAGGCTCCTACGTCACAAGCTAGACTTTATCAGTACATACGAATTTGGATCACCAAAAACACACGAGACCTTGAACATAGACTTTGCGGTAAGAATCTGAATGCAGTTACCGGGAACAAATCATGCGCAAGAGAAAATGGCTTGATCGATGGGTAGGCGTATCGATCGATCATCAGCAGTTCGGGCGCACTAGTTTCCACTGCGTGAACTGACGCCCGACGGACGACATTAGAATCTTATGGACAGGAAAATGCCCCTCTGAACTCGGCGGCAGATGCACGCAGTCCATCTCGCGCTCTCATTGGTTCACAGTACCGTATGACGTTCTTTATTACTCGGTCCGTGAAACCAGTTTGGCTTCGTATAACATTGTATAGCGAGATGAAGCTGTGGGGCCGCAGCTAAAGCTGACATGAATTTAAAGCGCCGCAGCACACATGTAGGTCACCGTTTGAACCCTCTCACTAGCACTGTTTAACGTAACTTTTTTTTGTTACCGTGCCTACATAACGCCGCAACTACCTGCATAGAGTGCAACTACCTGACTCAGACAAGACCCTTCCAGCATGTCAAGGTTTGCCACTGTCCCCCTGGTTGGGTACTGTATAAGGTGAATATTTTTGTTACCAACCCTATTTAATACCAGTACATTTTTTCAGTGTACTATTTGCATTATTTGTGATGATACTAGGTCGCTTAACTCCCTGGAGCACTTAAAATAACAGTTTCATTACATTTCAAAAAAGGATGTTTAGTTAGTGAAATTTTGAAAATGTGTGATCATATCAATATGTATCTACTTACAGAAAATCAAAAGAAAATTGAAATATTATTGCCCATTATTTTAAAAATTCTAGGTTGTGACCATTTCTTTTACTGGTGTAAAAGACAAAATATACATTATTAAAAATCACGTCTACATTTAATATGCACACACAAAGTTTCATGAAGAAACAATTTTTTCTTTTGCTGGCGTAAAAAGACAAAAAAAATGCATTTTATGTGAAAAGGGCACAACACATGCCAAAAGAGTTGTCTTTTCGCCAAACTTTATGCGCAGACATAAAATATGGATACTTAAATACATAATTTTCTGGACCTTACATACGTAATTTTATGGACCTTTTATTTCCAAAACGTGTTTAAAGTGCACATATTTACACGTTGATTATATGAATAAATAAATAAATAATTTTCTGGACCTATTATTTCAAAACGTGTTTAAAGTGTACATATTTACATGTTAATTTTTTCTGATTAGATTTCAAGCATTTTTTAAAAGGGCGCCTAGATTCGGAACGATCCGTTTATCTGTTTATCGTGCTAGTAACAACAAATTAGATTAGGATGGACATGAATAACCAGTAGCCCACACACTGCCCCTCACCGAAACGGCACAGTGCGGCTCTGACAGTAATTCAACCATAGCAGTCATAGTAATTCTCAAAGCTGGCAAAGATATAAAAAGTACAACCAAAGACAGAGAGAACTTCAATGCGGCCACCGAAAACGGGCCCGTCACGATGAGGCAATCAGGAGGGGGCATCCAGGTGGCCCGTCGAGTAAAAAAAGCAAGGGGACGGTAAAACACGTCAACTCCTTCCCAGGTGAGAGGGCGCGGCAATGAATCCTCTGCCTCCACCCCTTCTTAAATGAACCACGTATTGAGCTGTATTCCCACCGAGCATGGCATTGTTGCACAATTTCTGACGCGCATCCCCACGAGACTATGGATGGTCAGATAGCAGGGGGCAGCTGCCGCTGCGTTCAGATGGAGTATATGGTGTGAGATGGATCGAGGGTGCGGGAGACCCGGGCCGCACGGCCCTCGCGTGGCCTAGAGAGAGCAAGGAGTGACCGGCCGGCCGCGCCGGTGGCTGGTCGACGAGACGCCGCCAACGTACGTATCGCATCCTGGTTGGCAGTTTGCCTCTAGCAGTTGAAACTGGAGAGTAGTTAAAAGAGTCGACCTTGGACGTTCCCCTCCCCGTCTACAGTACCCCGGAGGCGATTTCTGAAATCCACCGAAGAAAACCACCTCGCCGGCGCGATTCGTTGGATTCCTCGGCCTCCGCCGGCCGCCTCGGCGGCGGGAGGCCGGGGGATCCCCGGATCTGTCCTGTATATAGTGTAGGTTGTCTTTGGTTGCAGGTCGTCGCCGTTCTGGAGGTGGAGGCGCGGCGGCTGGAGTTTGCGGGCGGTGGATCTCCTCTCCGGCGTCGGCGCTCTGCGGAGCGTCGTCTTCGATCCACCGCCACCGGCGTCCTCGCATCTCTGCGGAGGTGCCGTGGACGTCTTCCCCATGGTAAGCTCCGAGGGCGGCGGAGCTCCCACAGCTGGATCTTGAAGAAGAAGGAGCGGAGCATCGGGCTGTCCGCGGCGGCGTTCGACGGTGTAGGTCCTCCGGGACCGGCGCTCGGCGACTTCCCGCACGCCAGGGGACTGCTTCCGATCCAAGGCTACGAGGGAGGCAGCGGCGGCGGCGCGCCACCGACGGCATCGGCGGGTCGACGACGCGGTCATAGTGCAGAGGGGCGGCTTTGTAGTTTTGTGTTTTTTAGGGACCTCTTTGTAACTTCGATGTAATGTTTCTTCTTCCTCCGCAAAAAAAAAGAAACTGGAGAGTAGTTGGATAGAATCGTGCAGCCAAGTCTTTCTCCAACAGATATTTGCTTCCCATCGGACCCATCGTGTACCGTCGGATTGGAAGCATGGGGAGCGTACGATCTCCAACAGGACCCGCGTCTGCTTTCCCATCGGAATTAGCTGGAGAGATGGACCGAAACGTTTCTTTCCGTGATGCATGCTTCCACTAATAAAGGATCGCGTGATCTCAGCTCTGTTCATGTCGCTCTACTCTTAGTGTGCGTGGATTGCAGACGTCATTCTCTTTCTAATTAGTTGCTTCCATCCTCGTTTCAAATAGGAATGCTAGGGTGGCAGTGGTGCTTCAGATCAGCATGCGTGCTGTCTCAAATAGTTTGTCCTATATGTTTCTTAATATACTCAAGAGATTTTTTCAATGGAATTACAGATTTGATTTCTCTATGGTATTTTGGAAACTAATTCCGGATTTATTGGGAAGAAATTAATTATTGTTCAAATGCAGTGGAACAAAATTTTGCTTCCATGGTGAATGTAAATTTCTTCAATTTAATATAAATATGTGTATTATGCAAAAATAAAAAAATTTAGAAGCATCACAGTACGCCTTCCAACGACCAAACCTGCTTCAAGCATAATATGAATATGTTTCTTGGGATAACAAAATTATTTTCACCGTCATAATACACATGCTTCAAATGAACTGGGACGTGCTTCTACAGAAATAAAAATTTGCTCCTATCAAATAGACATATGCTTCCATGGACAAAATATATTAATTTGAAATTACATGTTTTACAATTATAAGCAATGAAACATATCTACTTGCTTCTTCCCCATGAACATGCATCTATGCATGCCACCGCCCTCGACGAATCACATCTTTTAGAAGACAAGTAATGAAAAATATTTTATCGATTCTGCTACTTTGCTTCCTACTCCCCATGCTTACTTCCATACAAAGTGGCTTCTAGGCTGCAGTTTCATGTCATCTATCACAATGCAGACTGCATCAGGTGATCGCGCCGACATGCCTCCTTCCGATGGTTGTCATGCTTCATTCCGATCGTGCTTCATTCCAGCGGTAGCGGTGCTTCCTCTATATGGTGATCATGCTACTGTCCCATGCTGGTAATGCTTCCTTCATATTGTGCTTGTGCATCCTTCAGACGCACCTTCTGTTTTTTACCATGGTGACCGTGCTTCCTACGAATGGTGGCCATGCTTCCTACGGATGGTCGTCGCGCTTCTCCCCGCCGAGAAACGACTCTTCACCATACAATGTGGAACTGAATCCTTCATGATTTTGGATATTTGTGCTGCCAAGAAAAGCACAAGATGATGGTGAAGTTTATGGATTACAGTAATATACGTAGTGGCCAAAAAACAATACTAATGAGGAAGCATAAGAGTATTAATCGAGGGTTTAGGAAGCAGAATCATATTAAGTGGGTGCTCCAATACTAAGCAGCAGGAAATAAATTATTGTTGCACAAAATCACCCTAATAACCAAAAAAGGCTCTAATTCAAATCTGTCCAAGTTCTGCTAACTATCGAAGCATGTGAAGCATTGAACATTTAAGCACTTAGAGCATCTCCAAGCGAGACCCCCAAATTCATCCCCTAAACGTCCGGACGGCTGTCCGCGGACCACCCTAAAAAATGACCTCCTACAACCATGACCCCCAAATGTCACCCCAAATTGTGGGGACCTTGCATGTGATTGGTGGAGAAGGAGAGAGAATAATTAAAGAAGGACAAAAGAAAGGAAAAGAAAGAGAAAAAATGGTCCACAGTGGGCATGCGGACACGCCCGGACGCGCCCGGACGCCCCCAAACTCACCCCATATGTGCGGAGGGTTTGGGGTGTGCCGGACGTGCGGACACTAAAAAGCCGCGTCCGGTCACGCCCGGACACAAATAAATCGGTTTGGGGACCGTTTGGGGGCCTTGCTTGGAGATGCTCTTAGAAGCAATCATTCAGTCATGTGGAAGCAAATAAAAACTAGCGAAGAAGCATAAGCATATATTTTCCGTGGACAACATAACGGAAACTATACAGAAGCATTAGTATTTGAAAAAATTAATGCTCCAATTGTTGCCGCCAAGTATGCCTGTAAAGTACAGAAACACACATATGCTACATCAAAACTGAATAAAATATCTACGGGGGAAACATTGTGCATGCATATCAGTACTTTTAGCATCGTAAGAACACAGTAACGGAAGAAAATGTGGAGATCTCGGTTAGCAGGAATTGTGGATTGTGAATAAAACACAAAATTCAAACCATTAAGTCGATCATGCTTCGGCCGTAGCATGGTTTTCCAACCATCGAACATCTGAAGACCCACGCTGCTAATGGCTACGGATACATGGATTTAGCGCCTAAGAAATTTCAGGAAACATTACAAGATTGAGGCTGGTTCAGAGTATTACCAAGATCTGTCAAGGTGGAGATGGCTCACATAAGCGGTCGAAGCAGCCAACGATCCGATGCTTCCGATGGAAACTATCGCTGCTTGCCACCGGATAAGCCTCCTCCAGCGACTCCTTCGTCCAGACGCCTGTCAATGCGGCGAAGTCTCCAGGCGGCGGAGCGACATGGCGGCTCGTATCCGGGAGCACGCCGTCGAGTGAATCTTCGGGTTCTCGGCAGGAATCGAACAGCGAATCGAGGTGCGGTGGCGATCGATATACGGAGACGCGAGCGAGAATTTGGGAGCGGCGCCAGCGAGAGCAGAGCGGACAGCGGAGCGACCGAGATACGGGAGCGGAACGGGGTAGCTGTCAAATTAATTACCTTGCGGTAGTTACGGGAGCATAATTGTCGGCGAGAATAAAAGGAAATTGAAATCGTCCGGGAGAAGGAAAAGGGAAATCGAAAGCGTCCGATTGAAACGCGATCGACGGCTTCCGAGGGGTCCGACGATTCGTTTCCAATCGGACCACGATCTATAGTATTTACCTTATCTTGGTCACACGACCGATTTGCGACGGGCGACGGGACTGGTTAGTTCCCCGGCAAATCCCACCATATTTGGACCCAGCCGATCGCTCCCATCTATGGTGGTCAAAGAGTAAAATCCATCGTTAGTACTTGAACTTGTCGAGCAAATTCACTTTGGTCATCGTACATAGGGAATACAATATTACGGTCACTGAAGACGTCTCAGAGTGTCACGACGGTCACCGCTTCAGCTACAGCAGCGTATTTGATGACGTGGCACTGATTGACCGGTCAACTTCTTTTGCAAAAAGATCCCTAAAATATTGCCTTCTTGTTTTTCCCTCTTCTTCCTCTCTCTCTCACCCCAATCTCATCCAGCCCAACCGGCGGTCGCCCAACCCAGATACTCGGTGACGTCGCCGTCAGCGCTCGCAGCGCGGCGCGACAAGACCTGGGCGTCTCCAGGCTCTTGGTGACCAGATGAGCCTGAGGCGACGGCATGTGGTGGCGATGCCTGCGGCGGTCCGCCGTGCCCAGTCCGCCGTTCCCGTGCAACGGCCGCTCGTGTATGCGCTACAGAGCATCTGTGGCGGTGCTGCTGGTGTTCATCGACCGGACGGACGTACACACACCACGCAAGCACGCACGCACATCACATGTACACCCCGCACGCAATCACATGGCAAGCATGGCACAAGCAGCACAGGCTCAGCACACACGCATGCCAGGCCCGCTCAATCCAGTGCACTGTGGTCTTGTTGGTGTCTCGGCTAGACGATGACGGCGCCGGGTTGCGGAACGGGATGAGAAGTTGTTGGAGGCGTCGTTAGACGAGCTCTGCTTGACGGAGATGACGGAGGAGTGGATGGACGACAAGGTCGGCAGGTTGATTATGGGAGCTCGATTCTAGACGGCGGCAAGTAGATTCTTAGCACTGGAGCTCGATTCCATACGACGAGACCGAGCCGTTCACCAGACAGATGAGACAGGAGTGCGGATGCCAAATCCTGACGCGACGACGCGCGGGGGAGGTCCCGGCTCCGGATGCTGAGAGTGCCTCCATGGACGTGCCCACGACGAGCTGCAGGTGCACGGCCGCGCCTCCGGCCGCTATCAGGAGGATCTGGGTGGCGTCGTCCGTGCCCGATGCTTGTGGCCTCGACGCCGCCGCATCGAGGGCCGTCGGCAGTGTACGGCGAGTGGCGGAAGAGGTTAGTGCAGGAAGCTATCGCCGAGGCCACCTTCTTCTTCTGGAGCTCGTGCCATCGTGCGGCTGCTGCTCTAGGCTTGCACGGTGAGGGAGCAGAGAGAGAGGATGAAATTCGTAGTTGACTTGTCTCTGGGTAGGGTACTAGGGTGCTGCTGTTTTTTTTAGTTAAGGGATCTTTTTGCAAAACAAGTTGACCAGTCAACCAGTGCCACATCATCAAATACGTTGCTCTAAGCTGAAGCGGTGACCGTCGTGACACTCTGAGACGTCTTCAGTGACCGTAATATTGTATTCCCTATGTACGATGACCAAAGTGAATTTGCTCGACAAGTTCAAGTACTAACGATGGATTTTACTCGTGGTCAAATGACACCAGCGTCAAATCGCGTGCGCAATTATGGCCAGGCTAAACAAATATCTGGCTCAGAAAGCAACATATAGGAGGAACTCGTGATCTGCAAATATTTGGTCAGCGTTTTCTTTTTCTTGAGTTGTTTGGTCATCGTTTTCCGAGAGGACAAGGAAGAAGCACACAACCAACTATGCACCACTAACGACATCGTGGAGAATTTCCAAATTGGTTAGGAGGGTGGTTGTACCTCCAACCCATCAGAGTTTAAACCCCAGATTTGACATGTTGATATTTCTCATTTAGACGGAATATTCTTCAATGGGAGGCGACGTTTCCGTCGACAGCGAGGCGCCTGTGGTGACTTCGTCAATCTCAAGACTCGACCCGCAGGCTCGGTATTTTGGAGGTGCTTATAGGGGTAGAGTGTCCGTATATGCATTCATATGGTTGGGTGTGTACACATGTATGTGAGCGTCTGCGTTTGTACTGTGTTTCGCAAACAAACAAAAATCTGCACAAGAGTTCACACATATGCTACAAAATATTAGAGGCATCGAAAACCAACCATTGAAACTCTATGACTCTAGCCTAAAGTAGTCATGTTTCTAAAAAATATATAGAGGGGTCATCGATCATCATAACTAAATAAGGTATATGTGTTGTCCCACTTAACATATATTGAAATCTTGCATGTACTCTGAATAAATATGTCACATATCTTATTCAATCCAAATGGATGAGAACCGAAAAAATTGTTGTCAACACTAGCCACAATTAATCCCATCTATTGGTGATCTTTCTTTACGGTCTACACTCATGCCTCTATATATAAAACTACGCGTGATTCGCGTCCAGTTCTGCTGTCCACGTCGCCCGGAAAACGCCGGCTGTCCGATCGAGCGTTCGACGGCCCAGATCTCTCCAAAAATCGTGCACAACGCGAGTTACTGTAGCTCCCGAGTTTCTACCAATCGGAGATGGCCACGTCGCGCTGCAGCGACCCTTTTGCAGGAAACCCCCCGCAAAGGACTGCTTCGTAATTTGGAAAAAAGTTGAGGACATCCATGTAAAAATGACAGCGCAGCTCCCCCTTCCCTCTCTCTTCTCTCCAGCGCGACCGCGGCGTCGCCGGCGCCGCCGACCGTGTCCTCGCCACCACGACCTCCCGGCCAGATCCACAGCACGACGAGCTGCGCCGTCAGCCGCTCTCCCTCCTCGCCGGTCGTCGCTTGCCAGGACGGCGCACACGCGCCGTAATCGCCACCGCGCCCGCGGATCGGCGCCGCATCCGGCCACCGCCGGCGACGCTCCGGTGGCCACATAGGGGCGGCGCCGCCACCAGCACGCACCTCCCGCCCAGGCGCACCCGATACGCTAACCCGCGCGCCCCGAAACGTGGCGGCGCGCCGCCGGCGTCCTGCACGCCGTCGTGGCGGAGTCCGGCCAATGTGACGTCATCACGACGTCACAGTGGGCCTGGGCTGCGGGGGCTGGGTTTCCAGCTGGGCTGGGCCGCTTTCTCTGCGGCTGGCTCGGCCCAGCAGCTGCCTCACCCTTTTTTTTTACTCTTTCTTTTTTTATAACTCAAAACTTTCAAAACTTTTCAAAAACATCTTCAAATCGATTCAATTCAATTTCTACGAAATTAAAAACAAAACAAAAAACTGCATTTGAAGTGCATTGGGACCTTTCAAAAATTACTTCCAAAATTAAAAAATTAAATAATACATAAGTCCTCCTTAATAGATTTTGAAAAAACACAAGTGGTACAAACTTTCAATTTATTGATTATAATAATACAAATCGTACAGAAAAAATGCATAACAAAAAAAAACTGGCAAGCTCTAAAATAAAATTCAACAATTCACATAATCAAACTCTTCGAATTTATGAAACACAAAATGCACCCCATGTGTAAAAAAAAATGCACAACAAAATTATTTCCCACAAAAAAAACATTCTCTCCAAAATATTCATTTCCTTTCTACATTCCAACATGGATTTCAAAAACTCAACAATAACTAAAAACTTTAATTTAACAATTAAAACTGTGCAAAACTTCCATAAAACTAAAATGCACCCAAAAAAACCCCGAAAAATTCTTCCTCCATAAAAAAAATATCCAAAGGTTCCAATTAGTTTCAAAATAGATTCCAAACAAGATTTGTTGGATTTTTTAACAACAGATATCCCCCCCCCCCCCCCCCCCCCCCAATAAAATATTACACATTTTCTATAAGTTCAAAATGATTTGGACACACGATTTGTTACAAATACTTATAGGAAATAAAAATTCAATTTCCCTTAATTATAGAATACATTTTAAAAATTCTCACGATAATACATTCCCTCTGATTATGGTGTCAAACAAAAAAAATATGACAGCACGGAACTATATTTTATGGGAGAAACAATCATATTTAAGAATTCCAACCCAAAATACAAATTCGAATATCTCAAACCGTCATACGACTTTCAAACCTGCTCATTCGGTAAGCAGTAAAAGAAATTTTTCATAGATTCCAAATTGTCCAGCTCATAAAATCTATTTGACCATTTAAACTCAAATTTCACATTTATATAATTCAGAATTTCAAATACCTTCCAAATCTGAACATTTTGTCGTATTCATATTTCAACAATTTTTCCAAAAAAAACATACTTCAAATTCATCAACCGGCCGCGGCATTGCCGCGCCAATATCCCTAGTAATACGTAACAATGAAACATCCTCACGGTGACTTCTGGTTTCAATTTCTAACTTTATTAGGAAGATATGTTTGGCCTTTTTTTTACATTGCTCTTTCTAGTAAAAATATGATCATGTATCCGGAAATTAGAGGACAGGAGGGCTACCTTTTCTATTTGAAACATGTGAGTATGTCGTTGGTGTTTAGAAGGCACCAATTAATGTCTTTGGTTCTTGCAGTGATTTTTCGTGACTCAGTTCTTATCGTTTCGAAAAACAATTATAGGAAAAAACAATTTTGCGTGATTTCTAGGTTGTCCATTTCTCTCTATTTTTTCAAGGACATACCCTAAGAAGAGGTACGCCGGGTTCATAAAAGAAGGGTCAGAAGGCCATGATTACATTATGGGTTGGGATATAGACGCCAAACGCGCACCCACCCACGCACGCACGCATCTAGCGGACTACTCGCTTAACCTCCGCTTCACCTCTAGGAGGCACCCTCCCAACACTGTGACGATCCGCCACACCTCGGCTTTGTCCATTTCTACCTCTGGTTCCACCCTCGTGATTGATATGATGCATACACGCAGATGGTATTTAATTTAGATGTACTCCCTCTGTTTGGAAAAGGATGTCACAAAAATGAACTATAGATAGACCATTTTTGTGAAATCCTTTTTCGAACGGAGGGAGTAGTAGTTTGGAAATAGAGCTAGTTCTCAGGCTCTCACATAAGGAAGAAAAAATTAAACAGAGAGCCGCCCATACTTTTGTGGCTGAAAACATGTTTCATCGTGCACACCATGACCTAATCTTAATGTTGATTCTTTCGAGGAAAGACCTTGAAAGATTTGTGTACGTCGGTTTCATCATCCTAATTAACCAGCGGCGAGAAACAGGTGATGCACGGATCTGAATAGTTTAGGAGTCAGTTGGATAAATAGCCGCCCAGAAGCTAGCTACGTACTCCTTCTGTTCTACAAAAAAAAAATCGATAAAGTTCTGTTCTACAATGTAATCTTTTTCTACTTCTCTATTGGTTACTGAAGCAGCCGCGAACAATAAGCAAGCGCACGCATCTGCACTCGACGTTCGGATACATTGTTTCGCCACTTTGTAGCAGGGAAACACTCGGTCAAAAGCTGTGCCTTCAGCCGTCTCGCGCTGTGCTGCAAGATTGCAACAGTTAATCCAAGTATTCATAATTTCAGATACATCACTGATAATTCACAAGGAATTTGCAATCAACAGGTGTGTACAGTTTGTCTTCTTGTGCTCAACTATAGTAAGGGATAAAGGCTGGGCATGCATGGCCAAATATAATTCAGATCCCAAAAAGGAGCTGAAAACCTTCTTTTTGGGGCGACCAAAGGAGACGAAAACCTGCGTGACAAAACTAAATACCACTAAGCACTAGCTCGTTTCTTTCGTGTGCAATAACAAGCACTGTAAAATTCAGATCCGGTGCTGCTTGTAGCCAAAAAGAAACACAGATGAAAAAGGAAAGGTCCGTCGTCTCTCTATCCGACCGCACTAAGCTTGTCCGGATCGATCATCGTGCATGCATTTGGACGACGTCAGCTTCAACAGCTTTCATGCTACGTGTCAACCTTGGCATGATTCTCAGATGTGAAAACCCATGGATTAGCTTTGCGCATAACATTGACCTCGGTGAAAAGACACAAGCAAAATGTTCATCTCGTCGATAACTTTCAAAGAAGTAGACCGCGCATATATTTCACAGAAAATAATGCAATTCTAAATTGCACAAGCACCTGAGATTTGATATTGAGCTTTTGGAAGTGGAACGCCCCTGTCTGATGCTGGAGCTTAAGCATTTCGTGTGATCGGCCGTACCTTGGCTTTGGCATCTTCGATAGTAACTGAAAGCAATCGAGTTGATGGAACTACTATAGATGTGGCGACATGATGCATCACATTTGGAATCTGAACCAAGAGGCCAACACATCAACCCCCACTGATGATGGAGAGGTTTCTTTTCGTTACCTTCATTCGTAGCCTTCTGTGACTTCTTTTTGTTTAGAGGGAGATTTCGGAGCATGCATGGTGCCGCTCAAATAGAAGTGTCTCGAATCTTTATTTGTGGACTGAATTATTCATTTATTCTTGCATCAAGAGATGCTAAAACTGGTTAAAACAATACGTGGTTAATTAGGCGATCAGTAGTGCCTCGACAGGATAATTAACAGGATTGTTTGCTTGGCGTCCATGGCACTTTTGTCCAGCCTAGCCCTAGTAGTGCCAGCTCGCTGGAACTAGACTGATTTTTACAAGTTCATGCGTCATCTCTAGAAAATTAGACGATTGGGATTCAAGCATGTATTGACTGAACAGCTCTTTTCCCATCTTGTTCTGGTATTTTTCTCAAACTATCTCTCCTTTACTCCATCTCAGTTCGTCCTACATGTACTGCTCCTCAAATTGTATCTCCAATCCCTGTAACTTTCTTAGTCGAATTATCGAGTAGAGATTGAAGTTAATTCAGGGTTCCTGTCAATATGTTCCTCACAGTTTTTATCCTTTCATTCAAAAAGCATTATTAATAATCATCGTTTCACGTGTTTAATCTGCACGCTGTTCTCTATCATATATGCTTAATTTTTTCCCAAATAAACAAAGCTTGTAAGTTCGAAGTCCACTCTTCTATCCATGAGGACATCTACAAATTGCGGTCATCTGCTAAGATATATCCAGTTTGTTAACAGGAACGAATTGTGTATTGCCAACCTAACATCTTTCTCCCCACTTTTCACGTGTACACACACTACGATCATCACCACACAAGTATGAGTATTATTTTTACAATTAGTCTAAGTGCCCCTATAGGAGCATATGTTCTCCGGTTTCGTAGTGGCATTCTATGTGATCCAAGACTCTTTGTTGCAGGATCAAATAATAGATGCAAAGCTCCAGTTAATTCCCTGGAATATTTTCTGGCTTAACAGGATCCAACGAGATAAACTCAAGGTGATCCAAACTAATAATCATTCACTATGTTTGTTGTTTATACACTATTTTTTCATTATTGAAAAAGTTTCTTATATGCACACAAACCTCGAATATCGTTTCAAATTTCAACGCAAATTTCACCTAATCCACATATTCTTTTCTCTTCATACTTTCTCAAAAAAAAACTTTGTATTGATTGGTACACGCAGCCATATATTATCCGTTATTTGAGTCACGTAAAACATGATATCAAAGTGGAACAAGCGAATAAAACCGGTTATATGCCTTGCGACAGTAACTCCCCTAACTCCACTGTACTATCACTAACCCTATGATAAATGTTAGAGCGAACAGAAAGTACACGATGCCACTGAATGAAGGGGATACTAGAAGGCGACAACGTCCCATACCGCCATGTTTCAGTCGTTGTTGCACCGCCTTTGATCAAGCAGTAGGAGACATGACTTGGTGTCTCTCGAAGAGATGTCATGTGTAGCATCTGTCGACAACATGCATGCCTTGACGGCTCCGCATGAGACTTTGCGCGTAGAACTTTCCAATCAGGCGTGACTTGACACCTCCCTAATAGAATATGTGTGTAACACCTAACGAGACAGATAGAACTCGATCTCGAAGTTAAGTGGGGTCTCACACTTCCACCATACTCAAAACTCCATGGTCCAAGAAGAGACAATGTCCCATACCGCCATCGACCTTGACACACAAATCTGAAGGCCATCACCATATCCAAGATCTGGCCATCGTGCCATCCACACGACCACGTTGTCCATTGTCACCGTAGAGACAGGGTCACTCCCCGAATTTTAAAACTCATGCACCGTCAATAGATTAGGATATTTACTGCCATGGCGCACTACACATATGAAGTGTGTGACACATGGCCATCCAGACCGCCACCGAAGATGTCGGTAGACATGGAAGTCATCCAATCTCCATTGAGCCTGGCGCCATCCCTGCCTGCATGGACACTACAAGAAAGTCATCTCCCTGGTCATTGCGTTGTCACGGGAGCGGCATGGGCACCTCCGCACCCATCCTCCTGCATCACCGCCGCGCCTCCCAATACGGTACAACCGCATGAGATCATGGTTTGCGCCCTAACTTGTCATGTTGCAAACGCAGAGCACGGTGCGGAGAAGATCCTCCCACTGCCTGTTCCTACCTATACAATACCGTCGGGAAACCAGATCACGCTGCCCCCATCACCACGTCGCGTGGTCTTGTTTGGCAACGACATCTGGGAGCGACGAGGGGGGAGGAAGGGAGGGGGTGGTGGCAGCGGCCTGCTAGCATTCACCTGGATGGGGAGACCTAATTAAGGGACGTTATGCTTTGTCTCTCTTACACTTCTTCTATATTATTTTACCAGATAGCAAAAAGGTTCTTGAAAGATAACTAAATTCATGATAGGATGCTCTACATATAAGGTCTTGCAAGTAACTACTTGACATCTCATCCGTAGTCCATCTAGTAGAATAATGTACTACCTCTAATACATAATAAGTGTCGCAGCCCAAGTTCACAATTAGCGACGCCTATTTTGAATCGTAGGGAGTAGCCATTTACCAGAAATATTTTGAGAAGGAGAATTAAGAGTATGATTGGATCGTGAACGGTGGTTACCATACCAAAATTTCTGCGTTGACCGATGGCCTAGGATATGTTAGGATTGCAACCGAACTATCGGAAGCACGCCAAAATTTTGGTCGCTACGTCAGTTTATGTGCCCCGCACTGGTAAAATAGGGGTGACGAATCCTTTGCCAAACTATTTGTGTGTCCCTCATTTGGCAGGGCAAGCGTCGGCATAAACCAAGCATCCCATAAGCTTGGTGTCACCTTTACTTTACCAAAGCTTCCATTATCCCAGTTCATTAAAACTCCCCATAAATATAAAACTATCGACAAGTTCACGTTGACTTAACAAGTCAACTTACTTTGACTGTCTTCCTTTCTCACTAACTACTTGGATCATCTATCATCAATGGTCTAATCTTCTATTCAATAAGTAAATGCAACACATTTGCATTTTTACTGTGAACACGTAGATAAATAAAAGTATACTCGAGCCTTACAGGTACACATTTGCATTGTTAGCTGCCCTGCGGTGAGCATGGTGAGCAACCTCAAACCAATATTTTTCAGAAAAATAAAACCAGAGCCACGGAGCTGCGAGAATTCCCTAATTATCCACTTAATGTGTGGCCTACGCAGAGTGCGGCTCGACAGTGGGCCATTGCAGTCGACAATCACTTCAATCATCGAAAAGCTTCATGGCCCCTGCTCTTGCCTTTGCACAAAGTGACCACTTGGATAGCGTCATTCTTCTCATCCAAATCCAGTTTGCAGCCTCTACCCCAAATAGTACTGCACTGCGTCTAAAATAATAATACTCTAATAGTTTTGCAGCACTAATTGCCAGTTGCCACTTCAATTTTTGGCAGTGTTCATTAACTAATGTATTATGATTTGTTACGCATCTATTAGGGGCTTCTAACCGCTGGTCGAAGTCAAGTTCGGATGAGCAAATGAGAAACCAGTGCACGGATTGCATACGCGGGGAAAATATATTCCCAACAAGTTATACCAGTATACGGACAGATGTAAGACCTTTGGGTTGGAATTGTGTTGGTTATATTTTGTCAACTTCACAGAGTAGATTGGAAATCCATCATCATATTTGAATTCCAGATGCGTGAATTTTGTCATATTGGCGTCTGCGACGACACAATCCGACGCTGTTTGGTCTCTAGTCTCTCAGTGCCATCGGCAAATGGCTGTCACTTGTGAGTTTACACGCAACTCTACCTGAAAAGCTTTTGCTTTGTCCATGCAATAATGTAATATAAATTGAAAGTTGGTTACCGAAAGCAAGGTATCACTAGGAGAATATGTAAAAGCTAGACAGGGTTTGGCACGGACAAATATGGAGAATTATATTCACCTGTGCGACGAGACTGACTCGAGTCAAGTCATGCATCCAAACCGCCCAAAAAAAAATCATGTCCATATTTTATTGGTAATAATCAACAAGATATACGTCTAGCTTTTTATTTATTTTTAGAAAAAAAAACTTTTTTTATTTATGGATGACACGGAGACGATCTAGGAGAATTAAGGATCCACAAGACGTATATTTGGATATATTAATCCTTAGATGCTCACTAGCCTTGCACATATTTGCATGTTAGATCCCACTTTGGATCATCTAGGCTAGAACGATTACGGTAGTGCTCTTTTGGGTGTCGATCTAACACGGTGAGAGAGAGACAGAGAGATGAGAGAGGAGGAGACAAACCTTCTCCATGGCTGGAGGAGCACGATCCGGTGGCCATCGGGGAGGGCGACGACGTGAGTGTGGGGTGTGTGGTGGCGGCGGTGCTTCCCGTCGGCTCGCGCTAACCCTAGATCGGTAGGGGTGTCGGTGGGGGGTCTGGCACAGCGGCAAACCTCGTAACCCGTGCTGCTGTCCCCCACCTCTTTATATAGCGCGGCGACAGGGGCCCACCAACCAGGGTTAGGTTGGACGCCCCCGATCAGGGCGTGGTCAAGGGTCCGGTGTGACCGTTGGGTCACACGGGAGGAGATCAACCTAACATTCTCCCCCTTGATCTCAACTTTTACTTTTAACTTTATACTTTGTACTTTACTCGTTTCATCACGGATCAGTACATAGAGCATGTTTCATCGTCACAGCTCAATTGCCGATAGAATCAGACAGCTACAATATACGTCTCAGTTTTGAAACAAATCCTGTTACTTTTGGGCCTCTTTATTGTCCGGAAATAATATAGACTATACCATAAACCCATGTCGACTATGTGTTCTCCAAAACACACTGGGCGGTAAGCCTTTAATTAGCAGATCTGCGAACACTTGTGTGTTTCTTTTATCTGTTCCTCTTATGCTCCAAGCATTTCAACATAATTCCGGACTTTCTCCTTTACAACGTATAACTCTGTGTCAATGTGTTTGGCACCACACTTGACTCGTTGTCTTAGGAGTGAATTACTTAATGGTTATTGCTGTTGTCAACCATTATCAATTCCGGGTACAGGTTTCTTAACCATTTTGCCTGTCCCTCAGCCTCATATCATGCTATAACATGTCTTTACATCACACTGATGTAATCTTTTCATTCTTTGGAGCTTTTCCACACAAAAACTCCAAATGTGAAATTTAGCGACAATTGTGGATTTCGCTATACATTTCACAAATTTTTCTTTGTGCTCACAACCTTTTGAGAGCACATTTATAGATCTATCTTTGTACTCACAACCTTTTGAGAGCACTCTGTTTCTTTTAGCATGAGGCCGATATCTTTGATTCCATTCCAGTGATCTATATCTGGATTGGACATTGCCAAAACAACCGGATACGTGAATTGTCAGGGTAATATTGAGTTTCCAACAGCTGAAGCATATGGTACCATATCCATTTGATCTGTTCTATGTTATCTCTTGGAACACTAAAGTTCTCAATTCCATTACCCTTGACAATAAGAACAGGCGTAGGTTTTCTCGACGTGCATGCTTTAGAGACTTCTTCTCAGCATGTCCATGCGATATTTCTAATACCCCTTTTCTTCTTTTCTTAGTAAATCTCGATACTTTTAACGACAGACACTCTACCGAGAATACTCTTTTGAGGACAAGAACTTCTTTTCTCTGCCGGTAGTAGATTGACATCACCACTAGCAAGTAGGATATCATCCACATACACAGGATTAGGGAATGAATTTCCCATTCTATAAGTTTGTAGAAAAACGATTGTCCTCTCATTCTCTTTAACCCAAAATAACTTTGATTCTAGAGACTTGCTCTAGTCCGTAAGATCCCTTGTGTTCTTTACTTTCATCTGATGTAACTCAGATCATTATGTGCCATTGTCACTCATTATAATCTGTTTATTCTCTTAGCGCAAATCTTTCGATTTAAAATCGCTTTTTACATATTTCCTTTGGAGTCACATTGGCGTTGTAGACCCTTTATAGCCTACTGTTTTGGCTCCATTGGAAATTACTTATGAGTCCCAAACATCGTCGGGATTCACATAGTCTCTAATCATTAAGACAAGTAGACACTTGTCAAAATCGATTGAGCGCTGCTTATAATTTCTGTAAATGAGGTGGGATCAACCTTCATTTAAATTTCTCTGATATAGACTTTATAGTCATCTGTTTTTCTCATATGGGGATGTTGTTGCTCTGTCATTGCCTAGAGGCAATTAATTCTGTAGTCTTCTATTGCAATAGCTCTTACAAGGACCTAAATCACAAGATCCATGTTTACTTGTTCATCTCTATTATAAAGCAACAAGCTCCCCCAGATAAAATCTATTCGAGCCTTAGGTATGTTCATACCATGCTCCCCCAGATTACTCCATTTTCTCCAAAATGGTGTATCCTTAATCCTTTTTATTTGGGTTTATTCTGTTAACCTGTCAATCTGTCTTCTTTATGGCACTTTGAGTACCGTCCTTAGTCTCCTTTCGGAGCTGTAAAATTCCAAGAATTCATCTATTTCTTTACTTTAGGGGTATCATTATTGTGACCGTCGTACCCCAGACGATCACAATTCATCATAGATCACTTAGATGCATATATGCATCACATTATCTGAAGTATAGGGAGTTTATTCTGTAACATTCTCTATCTCCCCCTCGAAATGTGGCAAGAACCTTTTTGCCACAATTTCGAAACTTTGATTATCTGCTTTATTCAAAATGAAGTTATCTTTTATCTGCTTCATTCAAAATGAAGTTGTCTTTTAATGTATGGGAGTACTTTTTCCTCATTCCTTTTCAAAACTCACAAGAGTTCTTTCTCAATGGTACTTTTGCAAGTCACACTTGCATGCCATTCTATCTTTAGGTTCTTTTGTAACTTTATTCTCTTTTGACTCATTAAGTGCTTTGTAACTATGACACATGAAGTGTGTGGTCGATATAAAAACACATGAGTCATCACATCTTCTTCCTGTCATACAGGATAAGTCCTTTGTCAAAATTTTCTCCCGCCATGCGGTATTTTCCCAGACTTTTCCACCACGTGGGTATTATTATCGTCTTTTCCCGTCATGCGGGTATTCAAGAGACATAGATGCCACAATTGGCTCTTTAGACTGCATATTGAATCATCAAATTCAGAAATAAATCTGAATACACTTTTATACACATGCTTAATCCAACGTTGGTCAAATTAAGCATTCATGTTGCTCGTTTAAAAAATTTCTTCATATGATATACATGAAAGAAATTCGTTAAACAAAGCTCTGAATGATTTCTTTGTTTTCTTCATGGAGAGTACATGAAAGACATTTGTCAAACAAGACTCTCGATGGTCTATTTGCAGTCATTCTTTAGAGAGAACATACTCTCTCACTTTATGACCTTTCTTGGTCATCTTTCGGGTCACAAGTACCCATCCTTTTGTTTTCACGAATGAAAACATAGAATCTTTGTCTGAGAAAATATTCAATAATAATAAACAATAATGAGCATAAAAATAACCCTACGTTGGTGCACATTAAATCTTTATAAAACTTTCTTCTATATTCTAAAACACCGTTGGGCAGAATTAGAATGAAACATCATCTTTCTACACTAATTCTACATCACCGTTGGGCAGAAATAGAATCAATGCACAAAACTTATAAACGAACGATGATAATATTTCTATTGCAATAAAGAACTCTGTTCAGAAAATAACATTATCATCAATTCTATTGCAGCGGAAACATGAAATGTACATATTTCTATAGTTCAAGAACATTTCTTGATCTTTTATCTTTTCTCTGAAAATTGATCACTTTCATGCAAAATTATCAGAGATCTAGCCCTTTGACTATAGAACTCATATAATTATAGTACTGCTATCATCAACGTTGGTCAGAAAATAACAATACCATAATTAATCTGTTAACCAAGTATTTCTCTTTTTCCTCATATAATTATAGTACTGCTATCATCAACGTTGGTCAGAAAATAACAATACCATAATTAATCTGTTAAACAAGTATTTCTCTTTTTTCTCCTCTCTAATTAAATTTTCCCGTTGGTTCCAATTTAATTAGAGGAGAGTCCTTTTACCTTACAGCAGAAACTATAAAATATTATCTGTATTTCACAAACATTGCACTGTTCAACGATTAACAAATCATGATTATGTTATTAACAACGTTGGTCGTAAAATAACAGGACCATAATTACCTTTAATATCACTTTAATCAAGCTTTAATTCTCACTTTAAATCATGATAATGCTATTAACAACGTTGGTCAATTAACAACAGAATCATAATCATCATTAATATCACTTTATCATGCTTTTAATTCTCACTTTATTGCTTTTATGCAATTACTTTTAACTATTTTGCAGCGGAATAAATATGAATAAAATTCATAAACTTTTATACTTTTAATAAGTATTTCTTTTCTTTCTTCTGTTTCCTAAACAAAATTTTCGTTGGATAAATTTGAATAGAAAAACAGAATGAAATTTGCCCCAAAAATGGACAAAAACAAATAAAAATATGCTTCTGTAAAAATTAAAACAGAAAACATGTCTTTTCTTTTCAGCAGAGAAAAAATCGCGCGTCCCACGGCCCTTTTTCTATCTGTCGCGCGCGCGTTGCGCATAATGGCCCACGGCCCGTTGCGCGGCAGCGTTATCTGCCGCCCGAAATGATGCAGAAGCAGCTCACCGCGGCGGCCTTTTTGCAGCTTTCGGCCCGTCGGTCCGTGAGCAGGCTAGGGTTAGGGCGCGGCGCATCCTGGCCGTCCATTTCATCGGACGGTCTAGCGTGTTTCTCGCTGGGACAAAACCCAGTCGACGCGTCCAGCCCCGAAAACCCTAGCCGCATTTTCTTTCTTCCTCTTCTCTTCTCGCTCTCGCCCCCCGCAGCCCGATCCCGCGCGCGGATGGCCGCCGTGGAGAGAAAACACCACGCCGTCGATGGCTCGACGGTTTCCGGCGGTGCGGCGCCCGGCGGCGGCTGCTAGCCTCTCTCCCCTTCCCTTTCTTTTTCTCCTTTTCTTTCGAGCTCTCTCTCACCACACCTTGCCGGAGCAGGCCGAAGCGGAGATGGTGGTGGCGACGTGGCCAGATCCTTCGCCGGTTGAGCCCTCGCCTTGCGGTGAACGCTCCGCCGTCGAATGATCTTGCTGCGGTGCCCTTTTCCCCCATTGGAGGTGATGTTCTTCGTCCGGTGCCCCTACTGGTGCGCACCGAATCGAGTGGAACGGCGCGGCCATCACGGCGGCGCTCTGTTTCCGGTAAGCCCGAGGCCATTCCCGGTGTTCTTCCTTTTCTTTGATTCGATTTTGGGGATTAGGGATCAACGGGAGGGAATTGACTGTGAGTTCTTTGCTAAGCCTTTTCTTTGATTTTTCTTTTTCTACCGAAAACAATCTAGAACCCTAACCTTGCTCTGATACCATTGTTAGATCCCACTTTGGATCATCTAGTCTAGAACGATTACGGTAGTGCTCTTTTGGGTGTCGATCTAACACGGTGAGAGAGAGAGACAGAGAGATGAGAGAGGAGACAAACCTTCTCCATGGCTGGAGGAGCACGATCCGGTGGCCATCGGGGAGGGCGACGGCGTGAGTGTGGGGTGTGTGGTGGCGGCGGTGCTTCCCGTCGGCTCGCGCTAACCCTAGATCGGTAGGGGTGTCGGTGGGGGGTCTGGCACAGCGGCAAACCTCGTAACCCGTGCTGCTGTCCCCCACCTCTTTATATAGCGCGGCGACAGGGGCCCACCAACCAGGGTTAGGTTGGATGCCCCCGATCAGGGCGTGGTCAAGGGTCCGGTGTGACCGTTGGGTCACACGGGAGGAGATCAACCTAACATTGCAAGCTACCAAACTCTAGCTCAATATATATTAGATTCTTAATCTACAAAAAGAAAATTGACAACATATCCCAATTGTAAGAGACCAAAGACATTCTCCTACTGTGCCACATTATAAAAGGCGCTCACCTACCCGTGGCTTCTTCTCATCAGCCATAGCCAACAAACAAGATCAATCACTTGGCCACACCGCCCAGCTCTAATCTACTAGTGCTACTACAACAGAAGCTACAATAAGCAAGAAGAGACAAGAAGAAACAAGATCATGTACCACAATAACCATGGCGAGGTGGACAGCCTTCACTTCCTTCCGCCTCAAAATCCTTCCCCGTTCTTCGCCACACACCACCACATGAACATGGCCTTGCCGCCTCAGACCTACTTCCCTCCCTCCTTTGATCCTACCGCTCTACTCGCCGGCGACGGTACGGTAGCTGCCTTTGACTTCGACACTATCCTAGAAGAAGCGGCTCACCTTGTCAGCGGCAATGGCTCACCCAGCTCGGGCTCTGACGCCGGGGGAGTTAACTACTGCCAGGTGGCCGGTGCTAGCTCTGGCGTTGGAGCTGCGGAGGAGGAGGGGAGACGGCGCCGGATGGTCTCCAACCGGGAGTCGGCGCGGCGGTCGCGCATGCGCAAGCAGCGGCAGCTAAGTGAGCTGTGGGCGCAGGTCTCGCACCTCCGCGGCGCCAACCGCCGCCTCCTCGACGAGCTCAACCGCGCAATGAGGAAGTGCGCCGACGCCTGCCGCGAGAGCGCCCGCCTCAGGGACGAGAAGGCCGAGCTGACCAAGAAGCTCGAGCAGCTGTCGCAGCAATCGGCGCCAGAAGAGAAGGCGGCCTCGAGCAATAACAGTAGCTCCTCCTCGGAGCCATCCAAGAAGACCGCTACTGTTGCTGCTTCTATAGAATGAATATTGTTACTCGTATTATCCAACCAAATTTTTACTTGAGAGGACAACAACTACCATATCAATAAGAGTATGCATGTAAAACTAAGGAATGATACGATATATATCTATTATTATTTAATGACGATCGCTGGGGTCATGTAAAACAACCCTGCAATGTGCAATCAGTTTCCCTATCTCTTTTTTTTTTGCGAAATCAGTTCAGTTTCCCTATCTGGAATATATTTGTGTAACAATTTTGATCCTTATCTTGTATGGATAAATTAACATGGATAGGATGTACTATTACAAATTGCAAACTTGAGACCAATATAACAGAAGGAACAGTAGCAAGATCAAAGTATGAGAGCGAAAGGGCAAGGAAGGGTCATAAACCAGTGAGAACGACAAGTGTTTAGCTTTCCGTAATGTTGTGCAACTACATGAAAAAAAATATAGTGTCATCACTTGATGATGTCCCGAGCTCAACTTGCACGTAATGGACTGTAGGCTTTGTGATTCTTCATGTATTGTCTACTTCGACGATGCCAACGTACCAACCAGCTGCTTTTGATCAGCAGTTCAGTCACGTAGGAAATATTGTGTTTGCAATGTTGTATCGAACAAAGTTCGACATATGCATCAAGTACTTTTGGCATATGAATGTACATGGTAGCATCAAGATCTAACAACATATCCTACTGACTAAGACGCTTCTCCGATATGATTCCTAGTAACATGTGCATGCTGCAGAACAAATCTATTGCCGCATGAGATGCTTTTACGATATATAAGTTCCATTGCCGCATGCATAAACGTGAGCGTTTTGTTTATCTAAATGGACAATAACATACGATGGCTACAGAGACAGAAATGTCTGGAAATGTGGGCATTACGAAGATTCAGTATCAATGTCTCCCTTGAGAACACGCTGATCTATACAAAGATTTCGGTGCCAAGAATATGTGAGTACCCATAATTAATACTACTATATTGCAATGTCAAATTTAACCATGAGAAGTCCCCTGGGCTGTACCAATTTACACTTTGTCAGAAATAAATTGAGAAGCGCACATTTAATTGCAAAACTGTCTGCTGGAAGATAGGAAGGGAATCAGAACTGAGAAACATAAATCAAAGAGAGCAGAGTAGAGCTAAAGCAAATCTGGAGACTGGTGATGCATTGCAAGCGTAAGTGTAATTGCAAGTGCAAGTGCAGCATCAGCTCAAAGATTGCCGAGGGGAGACGTGTGAACACAATGGAGAAAAACATCCCACCAGGGTGAGATGCTCACATCACAGGGCCCCAGCAACAGCGATCAAAACAGGCAGGGCCCCCTGGGCTGTGCTGTGCTGCTCGGGGTGGAACAAGCACCAATGCACCATGCAATGTCTCACTCGCACTGGTGGAGCTTTCCTCACACAACAAGAGGGAACAACTGGAAAGTACAGGAGCACTTCAACAAACCAAACCGAACCAAACCAAACCAAATGATCCCAGGAACCAACTTACAGTCGCATGACGATAAGAACGGCTAGCTGCAGTTCCACGTGCTCCAGATTGCAAGTTGAAGCTTGCCATGGATCCATGTCGCGCAGATGCAGCGGAATAATCAGGGTGATACAGTGTTGGTACCAGGAACAGAATATTGTGTGATAATATACTGGTGCCCTGCACATGAAGCGATGAGCAGAGGAGGAATCGGAAATATGCAAAGACTGGGAGTGTGACACTGACGCAGGTAAAAAGGTTGAAAACATCTCTCCAGTAGAATAATATCGATATCAGTATCAGTATCATTATGCTGGCCCAAAAGTTGTAGATTTTCCCACAGCAGTAGACGTTACTCCTAGTTACTCGTTGACAGGAACAAAACTGGCTTTGCTGTATAACATCTCTGAGGGTTTGGGATTGTAGATGACTTACATGATTCAGATTACTTGCTTTAAGAACAGAAAGATTTTAACTGCAAAATTGTAATTTCATCAGGTGTTCTCCATGGGCAGTGGCCACTTGCCAGGAGTTTCATGCAGCCAAAAGAGCTGCCAATTTCTTAGGCTTCACCAGCCAGTGATGGAGGACTGCACCTTGGCAGAGGATGCAGCTGTCAACGATGTTTACATTGTCTTCTCGGTGCCCCTTTTCTCTAAGCAAAACTTTGATGGATCTGCAAATAAACTTGTAAACGGCCACCTGGCAAACAAAAGGACAATGGTTGTTACAACGAAATTCCAGACAACAGTTGAGGGGGGGGCAATGAGAGACAATTGTACCTGCTCATTCTGATGGTCTCAGACTGGATAGTAATCTCTTCAAATGTATCTCCTGTCAACGGATCGGTGAAAATGGAGAACAAAAGGTTACATATGCAGTCCCACTGACAATTCAGAAGGACGGAACTAGCATTTGAAATCAACTTGTGACACCGATTATCTGGCCATCTATACAAAGCAAGGTATGCATATGAAATGTTTTTTACTCAACAGAGGTGCTCCATGTGCATGCGTACCACGTGGGGTTGGGCATTCAGATGATTGGGAAAGGCAACACAACGATATAGAGTATCAAACCATTGATACATGGGCACGGGACATGTACTACCATAGCCAATTTACAGCAAGTACACTAGCATATAATTATGGTCCTTAGTGACCGCCGAAGTGGAATTTCCAGTTAATTCTTTTGGGCAAAGTCAGATCGTAAGACCCTGTTCGCCCAAAATATAGAACGTGCAGGTTAACTCTTTCAAGCAAAAAGTTAGGACGTACATTAATGATGTATGTTACAGTTGCATCTTGAGACCAGAATCTTGATTTCGGTCAATTGTGATTTCAGTTCAATGGATCCTACACTAGAGACGTCTCTATCTTCCATCCTCCGCTCCCTTCTATATACTCCCTCCATTCCACAATATAAAATGTTTTGGCCTTTTTCCACATTCAAATGTACATATATGTATCTGTATCTAGACACGTTTTAGTGTAATGTCCACTCTTTTTGGTACGGATCTAAACAACATGTGTAACACCTAAAACATCTTCTATTGTGGAACGGGGGGAGTATATGATAAGAACTAGCATCAGAAATCATATTCATAGGCTTTAGTAGAGTTTTGCTTGTAATATTTGATCATGAATATAACTGAAGAGACACACTTTTAATTTCAAATGCCAATCTGTCGTTGACCGTTGTTAGAGTACCAATGGAAAATAAAAGGGTATCTGGTACTAATCAATAGGAAATGCCAGGTGGAGTGAGGTAGTACCTTTATCAAAAGCCTTGCTAGAAAAGTATTTGGCCTTCAAACGTGCTGCTAGCATTGCCTGGTATTTGTTGACCTTCTCTTCATGATCCAGGTCTCTAATGAACCAATTCTCTTCATGGACCATATATTTTGCTTCTCTAATACACCAATTTTTACTGTTAGTTTTCATGATTTGTCACAGTGACTAAGCAACAGCTTAGCTCCATGATGACAATATATGTCTTCACGAATACAAATCGCCTGATAGAAAAATGCAGGTACAGAAAACCAACAAAATCGCTCAAAGATGCATCTTCATTTCGCACTTTGAAATGGGGGTTTGTTAAAATGGAGATGCTGATAAAAAGTCAATCACAGAACAAAGTAGAAGTTAACTTGTAAAATAAAACAGAGTTTGTACTCCATGTGCCAATAAACCTTCCCATGTATGAACTCAAAATAACCTTTAACAAAACAACATGACAGCACAAAAAGAAGGGTTGAAATCAAGCAGAAAAATTCTCCTTACGCCTCATATTATGATATCTCCAATGTAATTCTTGGGTTTTTTTGTTATGAGTAGTAGACCAACAAGTTCATGAAAACTATATGTGATTATAAAGCTGAACTATCCTTCCAGAAAATAGCAAAAAAATCCTCGCGTGGCATCGTTTGCTTGACAGTGACTGAACAGTATGGCCATTTCAAGCAAATAACAAGAAGGTTCCTCAGAAGAATATGTGAACTCGTTGGCTCTGCATTTCTGTAAACAGCATTTCTTGCACTACAAATTTTCATAAAACCAAATGAAAAGTCAGAATAACAGAACCACCTCCTACTCTAGCCCTTCATTTTCCTTATGAGCCATTTTTGTCTGTTAACAGAAACCTATTTCAGTTTGTCTTTAGAAGAAGTTGTTTTGACATCATGCCCAGGTGCATGAGCACGATACAAGCACAAATTTAGGTGATGGAGCTTGAAAATTGCCAATATGTTCCAACTGCTAAGTAATAACAATGATGGCTTCTCAGCTCCTTCAAGTTTTCACAGATAAGCAAAAGAAAAGCGCTCTCAACTGTTCAGAGCACAGAAAAGTTTGCTCACTTATTACATTGAGAAGTATTTAGCAATAGAACTAAGAAAAATGAGAAGTTGTGATTCTTGACAACAATTGAACAAAAACGAAGCATGCATTGCAGAAAAATGGTATGCAACAAAAGATCAGGGACAGGTAAGTGAGCATTACGAGTTGTTGGCCTGAGGATGTCTGGATCTGGACTTCGGCACAGCTGCATGGTGGGGCCGAAGGCTCCTACCTCCTGGGTGGACGGCATTTTGGTTCATTTTAGATCCAACAGTTAGATATTATTCGTACATGTTGAAGTGAAAACTCTACTAAGACTCATTTCAAAAGAATGATTTTCATTAAACAAAAGTACAAATCTTGTGGGAAGTGAAAACCTCTTGTATTTAAAGCATGACCTATGCAGCTAAATATTATAATAGTCAAAATAAGAACAAAAGTTTGTTGCCACAAACATTCGCCATAAGAGAACTCTGATGTGAGTGTATATATCTGAGAGTACTTGTCTGATGCTATTTTTTTCATATATAAATATATTGTCCTATGCGTTGGGAAGAGCTTACCTCATCTTTCAACTGTGAGCATTATTAAAACAAGTGTACTCAAAGCATTTACTCCTACTCCCTCCGTCCGGAAAAGGATGTCGCTGAAATGGATGTCTCTAGACATATTTTAGTGCTAGATACATCCATTTTAGTGACATCCATTTCCGGACGGAGTCAGAACATAGTAACCCATATGTCCACACTATTTTTCACGATTTGTTGGCCCAACGTAACAGGGAGACTGAGGTATTTTTGGTTTTCCCTCTGCATTGTACGTTGCCAATGCTTCATTGGAATATAAAACTAAAAACATCTCTCGGTTCAACATCACTAAAATTTAATGGGGTTTTAGTACTCATTGGGATGATTCTTTATTTAAGAATCAACACAATTCACAGCTATACCTTTATCAGAAGCCTTGCTAGGGAAGTATTTGGCCTTCAGATATGTTGCAAATGCAGCCTGGTATTTATTGACCTTTTCTTCATGCTCCAGGATTATCGCTTCTCTACAAAGCATGTTTATTATCAGAATATATGATTTCTCCTAGTGACTAAGAAACTTAACTCCATAAGAGCATGCAGAAGTTCATCAATTCCAAATAATTAGAGAGAAAAAGGGCACTGTTTAAAAAGACAAACAAAATTGTAGGAAAGATGCATTTTCATCTAGCAGTAGAAAGTACCAACTATCAAACAAGGGTTGGTTACCATGGAGAAATTGAGAATAATGTAAGGAATAAGGTAGAAGCTGACTTGAAAATACAAATACGACAAATAGGGAGTGCAAGACTTTTAATCAGAACGGAGGAACTAAAAAGGTTCTTCGGAAGAATATTTTGAACTCGTCAGCTCTGTCTTTCTGCAAACCTCTTTTCTCGCATTGCAGCTTGTACACAAAATCAAATGAAAGTGCACAATTCATTTTCAATAGGAATCACTCAAGTTCGTTCACAAAAAGTATGGTTTAGCACAACACCTATATGCATGTGCACATACTGTACAAGCACACGGCAGTTTTGCTAGCTGCTAATCGAGCAATGAGCCACACGACGGCTGCCTATTCTCTCGCAAACGGATCAGGGAAGGAAACAGCCAACAAATGGAAAGGCTTGCGGGCACAACTGTATTCATGGTATTCAGGTGAATACCCAAAAAATTGGCAAGCATTTCAAATTATATGTTATAGCTATCAGATTCCCTTTACATCGTATAGAAACAAGTCCAATTGTTAACACAAGCAACTTGTTGTGTAGTTGGTTAGTGTACCTTAACGTCTAGCTGTAGTTTTTGGGTTCAAGCATTGTTACTTCCACTATTTATTTTTCTTGGTAATTTTTTTATTCTGAATACCCATCTACAGGATGCTGGGCCCGCCCCTCCGCATGTGTAGGTAGCGATTTGGCTATGAAGTATTTAAGCTTGCTCGTTGGCTCATTGCCAATAGGTTCCATTTCCAAGACCCAAACAATAATCGTAATGAATCCACAGATGATGGTTTGCTTTCCCGTTAAATTAAGATTGAAAAATAACAAAACTCGAAGCATATTAACAGAGCTATAACGGAAACTCGTCGTTCTTGTCGACAATTAAACAAACACAAAGCGCTCGTCGCAGAAACAACGGTAAGCAAACGTTAGAGAAGGGATAGGTATTAAGCATTACGAATTCTCGTCCCACAGAAACGGGGGCATGGCCTCCTGCGCGACGGTTCGGGCGCCTCCCACCTCCTGCGAGGGAGTAGATCGGAAACACTAGGGGTCAGTGAGCTGCTCGGCGAGATAAACGGAGACCATGACTGAAGAGTGATAGAGAGAGCGGGCGGGAGGGAGGCGGCACCTTCAAGGGGTGGCGCTCCGACGGCGCGGTGTAGATCACGGACGGCGCTGCTTCGGTCGGCGGGGCGCCGGCGGTCGGGGCCATTGGAAAGGCCGGCAAACGATGAGAGCGGGTGCTGCTAATCCCGAGAGGAGAGAAGGGACGAGAAGGTTTCGATGTTCTGTCTGGTGGTTCGATTTAGATCTGACGACTACGGAAAATTTTGAGCGTTGTGAAAAGAGTAATAAATTAATCCTAGGAAAAAAAGAACAACATATTTAGGCACTTTAGGCAATATAGCCAAATAGGAATCGTAGAGACAATGGAATGATCAAGTTGTGCTTTTGCATTCATGATAAAGTACACGACAAGCTGTGCTTTTGTATTCATGATAAAGTACACGCTTATACAACTCTAGTAGCCTTTATACAATATACCGCATCTATAATAAGTGTCTCAAATTTGCTCAAAATTATGAAATCTAAAACAGTTATTTTTGTACAGAGAGAGTATCAGATACAAATAGTTGGTACTTGGTACTGCTGGATTACGTGCAGTGGTATTCATGATCACCGATGGACAAGGTGCACACAAATCACTTGTTTTAACTTTGAACTATATACTACATTTATTTTATACACAATTCTCCAATTTAAGTTATGTACTGTAGCACTGTATAACCTAACTGGCACAAAATCATCGATCAATCAAGTAGATCAGTACATCCTACAAGAAAGCACTGTTCATCTGCAGGCAGAACCGCAGAACTACCACCGGAGTACTAAACTACAGCAGGTCAATCAATCAAGTAGATCAGTACATCCTACAAGAAAGCACTGTTCATCTGCAGGCAGAACTACCACCGGAGTACTAAACTACAGCAGGCCGGACAAATCATCACTACATATTCAGACAAATTGTAACGATAAACAGCAGGCAGGAGAAGTCAATACATAATAGCATAGCAATTGCAACGATAAAGAGCAGGCAGGAGGAGAAATAACTACATAATATCAGACCAATTGCAAAAATAAACAGCAGGCGGGAACACCACTGGCAATGAATGATACTACTATTATATAGAACCAAGGATCATGTTTAACCAGCAACCACTGTTAGAAACATCGCAATGCAACCACAGGCAGGAACAAGCTGCAGTTTTACCAATTCCCGCACGTACACAAATCAACCCAGCAGAAAAGGATCCCTAGAGGAAGCTCTCTGCTCTAGTGCTCGACTACCTCGCCAGCAGTTATCGTCCCCACAGAGGGAGCTCTCACTAGCTGCTCAGTCCGCTTGACATCACTGAAGCTCTCAGGCAGAACAAAGAGAGGATCACTCCCTTCGAGCTGACCCTGGAACGCCCGGCCAAGAGAGTAGCCCAATGCTCGCGCAACCGGGACAGCCACTGCATTGCCAACTTGAATGTACCTGCAAGCATCAGGATAGTAAAAATCAAATCTTCAGTTTCAGCTCACAATTTACAAGCAAACATGATACACTAAAAAACAGAGACACGTACTTCTCCTTTATTGGACCGTACATCCGGTAATAATCAGGGAATCCCTGCAACCTTGCATTCTCACGGACAGATAAAACCCGTGGCTGATTTGGATGCAGTACAATCTGCAGGCACCACAACCAACACATTCAGAAATTAACAAACTTGACCCAAAACATGATTGTCCAGAACAATAGAACTTAAGCCAATGCTGACCTGGTTGTGTGGCTCTGCTCTGGTGACCACCGTAGGGACTGTCTCATCCCACCACAACCGACCAAACGGCCTACAAAATCATCATAAGGGCATATTGTGTAAAACAACAGCAGTAACAACCCAGTACATTTGAAGAAAAGAAACCAAAGAATGATAGGCACTTACTTCGGTGATCTGCCTTTGATAAACGTCATGGCATAGTCCGGAACCTGTCCAAATAAACAATCTAGCTCTTTAGCAACATATATACTAGTTATGTTACAAAGATCTTGATCAAGTAATAAAATGAATATATTAAATGCAACATCATATGTTTAGTTTTTATGCTACTAGCATTGGTCCTACTGTCTGACAAGGGGTAACATCTAGGGTCATGTAACAGAAAATATGTGCCGCCACGTGTTGACCAGGATTGGGCAGTAAAACCCTTACCAATGGTTTACCAGACTTGAGGAGAACACGCTTAACGTTTGGATCAAACTCCACGACATTATTAGGTCCAACCAAGGCACCGGTCAGGTCACGGAAATTTGCTCCCTGAAACACAAAAAATCAGCAAGGGCAGCAGAAGGAAAAGAAGAACAAATAGTAAACTAGTCAGTAACCTACTTTCTTGTAGGGAATCTTGAGCACACGGTCAAAATCATCTTGGTTGAGCCTCAAAGGCTGGTGATCCAAGAGCTTGCCTTCTTCAGGACAAGTATCATCGCCAAATGAGTGGTCCAACATTTCTGGAATAGCAAGAACTAAAATCACACACAAGCATAGAACAGAAACTAAAAGCACAAATGCAAATTGAAATGCTCTTACACACAGGCATAGAACATAAACTAAAAGCACAAATGCAAATTGAATGCTCTTTAGGAAACAAAAAAGAAAGTACTACCTTCTCTACTAAGTCGTATGTAGATCTGAAAATCTGTCTTGGGTTTACCAGCGTAGTCAATTATCTCATGAGGTTGGTAGTTCTCTACCTGCATAGAAGATATAAGATTCGGCATAGAAGGAAGAAATGAAAGTATAGCAAAAGCACTCGCCTTGGGCAGATCAGAAATGGCATCGCCAAGTAACAGTGCCTTCTTCAAAGTTGGCTTATGGGTTTCATCGTAAGCTACAATGCTTTGCTGCAAACAATAACAAGCTGGTCAGAAGATAACAATTATATCGGCTGAATTTTAAAATTTTGTGATTGGACTCACTGAGAAAGCATTTGGAGCCCCACCACGTACGATAACATCATGAGTAGGAAGTGGGTACTTTGGTAGCACCTAACAGAAAAAATTCACCAGATCACTCATTTGGGCAAGGCAATATATCTGTAGCAAGTGTTTATAGACAAGAAATGAAAACAAACCATGGACGGGAGAGCCCCCCATAAGAACACACGCATTCTGAACTGAGGCAGCCCATAGCACCCAGCTACCATCATTCCTAGTCTGGCTTGGTAGTTTAGAGCAACTAAACGGCTCAGAGCATATCTCCCAAGGTAACCATCAGCAAACTTCAGAATGTCGACGACATTTTCCATCAATACAAACTTTGGTTTTAGATAAGACACAATGTCCATATACGTAACCATTTGCTGGTTCTTCTCATCTTTTAATGGCTCTTCATAGTTTCTGAACCGGTTGAACCCGCTAATACCCTGACAGGGTGGGCCACCACAGATGACATCCACATCACCCTAGAAAATTTAACAAGTAACTGGTATCAGCCAATGTGAAACATAACTGAAAAATAAGGGAAAAGAAAAGCAAGAACTCACAGGGAGTGGTAAAATGTTTCTCCTGTGGCCCTCTTGTACAAATTCTTTAATTTTTAATGGGCAGTCACTGGGTTAAGAAACAAAAAATCAGTGCACTGCACATCAAAACTTTTATGCATTGAGAAGACAACAGATGATATACCAACCTGAGATTCTCAATGGGCTCCCAGGTATCCTCCTCTGGCCCATATCCTTTCCACTGAACCTGAAAGACAATTATCACATGAACCAATCAATGCTCAAACTACAGAAAAACTAGCACTACATATGAAACAGAAAATCTAGCAGAAAATGAGTCAAGTACCTTAAAATAGATACCATCCTCCCTCCCAGAGCCACCATAGCAAATTTCGAGCAGTTTTTCAACAACAAATTCATCTTCTCCAAGAGGCTCATTATCTTCATCCTCGTCCTTTACAGGACTTGCTGCATCATTATCATTGCTATGGACATATGTATTGCACAGAACAGCCCATTCCATAAGAAGAGCGAGATAATGCTCAGCCTTCTCGTTCCGAACCTACACCCAGACGTCAATAGACATTATATGTCAGCTGTTTGAAAAAACAATATAAGATGCACTTTAGAAGCCCCACCTCTGTTTTGGGATGGTTGTACTTTAAACTCTTGCAGGCATATTTGTTAAGGTCAACAGCCCATTTCTACAGAGAGGGAGTAGAATAGAATTAGAGCTGAAGGAGATGACACGCAAACTATTCAACAAAATATGGCACAGTTATTACCGTTTCAAGTTTAAGGCCAGCAAGTGCTCCACCCAAGCACAGGCCTGTGGACATGCCACCACAACCTGAATAAAGATCAAGCAGAGCTGCTGTTCGTACAGGTGTATCAGTCCCCAAATCAGCATCAGAAGAAATTCCAGAATTCTCATTGATGTCTACAGCTGCAAGGCACAAAATAAGAATTGGTAATTAAGTGGGGAAAATAGAAGTGCAAACCACATTTGGAATAATAATCATAATGTGGAAAGAAATCTAGAGTTAATCCAAATCGCAAAACACATTTTAATATGTTATATGCAGTCAGGTCCTATCTGAATCACTAAATACATGGAAATAGATAGTATAACAGTTTATCTCCAAGAAAGATAAACTGTCAGATTTTGAGGTTGCCAGATGTGGTGAGCTAAAATTGTTCATAATTTGATATGGAAAAGTAAGACATGAAGAAAGGCTGGTTAACTAAATGATAATAAAACAGGCAAAGCCTACCTAGACAAAATGTTCTATCATATATTTTTTCTTTCTTGCTCCAGCACAAACTAAGAGATGCAAGTGTGTTCAAGTCAATTCATGATCTAAATACTCTACTTGGAAATAGATAGTCTAACAGTTTATCTCCAAGAAAGTAAACAATCATATTTTGAGGTTGCCACATTGTGGTGAGCTAAACTTATTCATTATTTGATATGGAAAAGTAAGACATGAAGAACAGGTGGTTAACTAAATGATAATAAAACAGGCAAAGCCTACCTAGACAAACTGTTTTATCATATATATTTCTTTCCTGCTCCAGCACAGACTAAGAGATACAAGTGTGTCCAAGTCAATTCATGATCTACCTACACTGTTTGGATATACACAAACTGCATATTTTGACTAAATATCAATAAAGCATTCTAATCTATTTAAAGCTGTTAGCGTAATTAATGTTTTGAACAGTGCATGCGTGGAAACTGAAAAAAAGTGGATTAATTGTTTGGATTTTATAACAAGGTCATGCAGCAATTATAAAAGAATGCAAAGGAAGTAAAAAATGTTGGAAGAAACATCCAGATTGCAACATGTAAGTTACTTGTTTGTATGTATGTGTTATCCTATGTAGCCCAGAAATGTAAGCTTGCTATAGCAATTACCTGACGGAATGTTAACAAATGAAGAATAAGCAACCGTGTAAGACATGTCATAATAGAGCTCGGTGTCAGCCACAAGCTCAGCCCTAGCTTCTGGATCCATCTGAAATTAAGGGGAGCGTACAGTGAGAAACAATATAATTCAATAGAAATGACACGGCAGAGTTTTGAACAGGAAACTTACATTCGGATCAACCTGGGTTATCTTAACCCTTGATATGATGCAATCAAGCACATTGTCATTTTTGTCCTCAGAGAGGAATACACGTTTTGGGTCGTGACTGTGATCATCAACAAATTTTGCTCTGGATATGACCTGCACGATAACAATCGGTATATTAGTTCTACACATTAGTGATAGATAAGTATATTACCACAATAGGCATTCAGTACGCACCGTATCCTCTGGGCGGTAAAACCAGCGACAAGTAAAATACTTGTACATGTCAATACCCTCAAAGAGCTCAGTGATTCTGCCAATGTAATCCGCCTCCTTCTCCCCAGCCTATGAATGGCAAAATGAATCACGACGTTAAAGATACAGGAATACATACTACAGTGTGGCAATAAAATCCTATTAAACAAAACACTATTATGTGCAACCTAGGTGCGAAGTTAAGCAGCATTTGGGTCGCTCATCAGACAAACAAATAAACAATCAGCATGCAGGCCATGAACAGAGCATTGTCTAAGAACCCCTAAACATTACAAGCAGCCTACTCCATTTCAAATTCTACTGAGACATTTTCAAGCAACAATGAATCTTTTATTCACAGAACAAATGATTGAATCTCGTCGTATGAGGCAAATAATAGCCACTGTGCAGGAACTATTTTGCAATCAAAAAAGTCAGAGAACAGGAGATGCAGGGCTGAGCGGTACCATGACATAGACATCATCGCCAAGCGAGTAGATCTCTCCGTCCACCTTGGCGGAGGTGTAGTGGCGCCGCGCCTTGAGGTCCTCCTCATCGTCCTGCCTGCGCAACACACGAGATGGAATGGAAAACATTCAGCAGGAGATGGAAAAACCCGTCAGATCCGGAATGGACAGTGAAGGAGACGTCAGTTACCTCAAGGCCTTCGGAGGCTGCTGGTAGCGCTTGGGCCAGTTGGTGCGCGCGTCGTCGTCGGGGATGGGCTCGCCGACGAACTCGGGCTCCGCGTCGCCGGCGGCGACGTTCCTGGCCCTGGTGGGCTGCGCGACGCGCCTCTTGGCCGGCTCCCCCGGAATCTCCCCCTGGTCGCCCAGGGCGGCGAGGTCGTCTTCTGCTTCCCCCAACGCCAGCTCCTCCTCGTCGGGCTCCTCGGCGCAGACGTCGTCCTCCGCGGCGGGCTCCTCCTTCTTCGGCGGCGCCCTGGTGGGCTTCTTCCTCGGCGCCCTGGGCGCCTTCTCCTTCTTCGGAGCCTTGGGCGCCTTCTTCTTCTTCACCGACGACGATGGCCCCTTGCGGGGGCGCTTGCTCGGCGCCGGGTCGAGGTCGGGCTCGTCCTCGAACTTGACGGGGGACTTCCGCTTGCGCGAGGAGGCGCGCGCCGGCGCGCCGGCGGCGGAGGGCGGGGTCGGCTCCTCCATGGCTTCGATCTAGGGTTCTGGGGGCGGGTTGGGTTGGGGAATGGGGGAGAGAGGGGCGGCGGGGGTTTGGGTTTGGGGGGAGAGGTGGGGAATGTGGGAGGGAGGGCGTGGGGTTTTGGAGGCGGATTTGAACGTGGGAAAAGGAAATGGCAGGCCAACGGGCGGGAGACGACCAAAATTTTCGGGGCACGACCGCACGAACCCGTGTGGGTTCTGGGGTGGAAACGCGCGGTCCACGCGGTTGCTGCTGGTGGACGGTTGAGTCCACGGGCGGTGCACGCGATCTGGGCTGCGCTGGGCGAGGGCTGGGGACGAAGGGGTTTGAAGTTTGAACGTGCGCGGGGAGGGCGGGATTTTTTGGAATTTTCGGGTGGGTTCGGGTTTTGGATATGTTACCGCTGGGTATATTCGTCTCTGTCTCTAGCGGGTGGGACCTCGGGACAGTAGCACGGGCGGGGAGAAAATTCTTTTTTTTTTTTTTTTGACACTGCGGGGAGAAACCTCTGATCGCTGTTGCTTGTGCGTCCCGCGTAGTCCACGCAGTACAATCGCAAACAAAAAAATTGCATCTATCGCAATTGCAAGAAATAATACTACTAGTCATTAATACTAACTGCAAACAATTGATTTTCCTTCCTTGTGAACACAGGTCAATAGGGCAATATATCACCGTCTCTGTAATAATGGATTTGAGCATATTTTGGAAAGCAATTGCATTTGCTTCCATCGCTCAATCAAGATCACTAGAATCATGGTCATTGATACTAACTTTCAAACCATTGGTTTTTCTTCCTTATGTCAACACAGGACAATAACATACTCCATCATCGTTTCTACAACATATTAATGAAATTTGAACTTTTTAGGAAAGCAAATGTATTTGCTTCCTTGTCATATGGCTCGATCAAGCTCGCTACAATCAGGGAGTTTTAATACTCGCTAAAATCATGGAAAGTGCTTCTCGTTACACTCGTATCTCGTCGTGATCAAGAAAAACAATGATACCAAACGCCCAAGCAAGCCCACGTACAATCATCTATTCCCTCCGTTTACAAAAAAGATATCTCAATGTAGTCTAAATTTGTATGTGTCTATACATAATTTAGTGTCCAGATATGTGTAAATTTGGTTTAGGTTTTCTTTTTTGATAATTCACTCACCTAAACCTACACCAATAGTACAAGTATGTTTAAATCCTTCGGTGGCTAACCTAGCCACACATATCTGATATCTCCCTGCTGGTAACGACGAAGCAAATCTTGCCAAGCGATGTGCTTCACCATTGTGCTCCCTTCCTTCATGGTTGAAAGAGATGTCACCTCTCAGCCAAGCCCTTACCTTGACCTCTATCAATATGCACCCAAAAATTCCTCGATGATCACTGTGGATGCCGTTAACTACCTCCCAGCAGTCTGACGCCACATAAATCCTTCCCAGCCCCAGGGCAAGATCATCCGTCACATCGAGCGCCTCCCTACAAGCAAGAGCCTCCAATGTCCCCGGGTGATTAATACCATTGACCACCGTGACTGAAGCTCCTAAGAACTTCCCGTCTGACGATCGACAGACCGCACCAACTGCTCCTTTCACTTCAGATTTGGCTACCGCTGCATCAACATTAACTTTGGTAGTCCCAATCGGAGGGGCACGCCACCTTCTACTCTCAGCATTCATCGGTCTCCTTTTTTGCTCACTTGTCGCTGGTGTTTGATTTCCACTCGCTTCCCGGTCAGAAAGGAATCGGTTCACAAAAGCAATTGTTCCCATGGGACTTTGAAAAAGTATCCTCATGTATCGCCTTCCTTTGTGCATGCCAAATTTGGATTACATGTAAATTTGGTCTAGGTTGAGACATCCTTTTGTGAACGGGGAGAGTAGCAGTTTCAGGTATGGGCCTCCACGGGACCTCGTCCTCGTCACACCATCCGTCTGGCCCATTTGTCATTGTGGGAGAACAAAAGACTCGGGATTACTCTAGATCCAACCCACATGGGCGCCATCACTTAAAAGGAATTGCTTCCCTCAAAAAACAAAAACAAAAGTTAAACGAAATTGCATACAACATTTCAAATGTGGTACACACAACATCGGTGGTTAAGAATCTTTAGAATTTCATTTGTATTGTTTATATGATATATTTAGACAAACTGAATTTATGTTTGTTCAAACAGAAAACATTGCATGTGAAATCCTCTTTATTTTTACCGGAATCTCTCCTACTTAAAAAGGACCTTAGAAACTCCCTACATGTCAAAAAGAATATGCCAATAGATCGTTGGCTTGAGTAAAGGAGCTCGGCGAAGCGACGGGTGGACCCATCTTCTCTCTCTTTTTTACACTTCTTCTCTTTCTATACCCCAATACAGTGGCGGAGCTTCATGGGGGCGAAATGGGCCGTCGCCCCCCAGTCCACGAAGAAATTGACTAGTTTCTACAGATATTTAGCCCATTTGTCAACCAAAAACCAGCCCAGAGCTCAATGTTTAGTCCCCCAGCCCATTTGCCCCACCAGAAATTTGGCCCAAGCTCCGCCGCTGCCCCAATAGATATGTCAAATCCTAAGTTGGTGACATGAAATTTCTCTAAAACTGAGCGGGATCCATGGTTAGGAGATTAAAACCAATGGACGCTCCTAGCGAGCATGCCAGTGAGCGCTCCAGGCCAAACCATTCAAATCAGGGGACAAGGAGGCCAAGGGAGACTATTTGTTGCACGTGGATAGGTTTTTTAATACATTGGAACTTGCTTTTCTACAACTTTGGCGGAGAGCTCTTTATTCAAGGTTACCGTAGTATGCTTTTTATCCATGGTTATTCTCTTTAGAGCAACCACAGATTGGCGGTGTAACTAGAAAGTATGGGTTTGATCACAACGATCAAGTTGATCTGATCTCAATCTGATATGAATGGAAGAATCCTAATTCTCACATATTGTCTATGTAACTTAAGAGTTGTGTTTGATCCCAATGATTTTGTCGGACTAATCTCCAATCCAAGGAATAATACTAATGTGAAGATCTCAATCTGCCCACGACCGGGATGAACTACAATAGATATTCAGTCCAAACATAAATATTGAGATGCACAACTACATAACGAATCACCGTCATGGTGAGAATGCATGCACAAAGAAAGAAGAACTAGACAGTAGACACTTGTTGTGGTTAAGTTCCATGGAGATCTCTCTTAACACGTTGGAAGTTGGGAAATAAAGAGGAGATGTGGCATGAGGGCGATAATCCAAAAGTACAGGTAGTTGGAGAAAGAGTCTCTAGTCGTGTTGTACTAAGTAAAATTGATTGTTCATGTGTAGTATGATACAAACTGTCGTGGTATCGTCACGGCAGATGCCATGGGGTGGCTTAAGTCAGGTGTGAGCCAGGCGACTTAGGATCACGGAGAGGTAGCACGCAGTGCTTACCCAGGTTCGGCCCCTCTCAGCGAGGTAAAGACCTACTTCCTGCTATCTGTATTGAAATGTGTTGGGGTGTACAATGGCGTGCGCGCTAGAGCTTGCTGGTGCTCTGGCGGCTATGGAATGAGATGAATCTACCTCTGGGGTTGCGCCTAGCCGACTTTATATAGGGAGTCGGCTAGGGTTTACAGGGAGCGACGGGTGACCTAGGCGGCGCTAGCTAACTCGCTGCAAGTGCGGCTTCGTGGAGCGCAGATCCTCGGGATACGCAGATCCTTCTCTGATTTGGAGATATCTGCTTGCCGCCTTCTTCGAGCCGGCCCACTGGGAGCCGGCCCACTGGGTACCTTGGGACCCGACATCCTAGAAAGATGGCCTCCGGGTGGGTTCTGGGCCACCCGGCCTTGTGGTCCGACTCATGGTCTTGGGCCTACCCGGTTGGGCATCCCCCCATCAGTAGCCCCCGAGTTCACCAGGGACTCGTCTTGGCCTAGCTTCATCTTCACAAGTCGTCAAGTCACTGAGTGAACTCCAGAATCCAAAGGGAAAAACGAAGGATGTAGTTACGATCTGTGGTGCTTGCGCCCGGACTAACTCAAGTTTCGTTTGATGCCGGCTCGTGCCCGATGGGATGCATTTTCACCAAGTCGCCTCGCCTCCTTGCCGAGTTGGCCCTTCGAGTTCTCCGTGTGACGTCACGGCATCTTTGACTGCTTGTCCTGTAGTGCTTGTCCATCTGACGCCGAGTAGACTGATGTGACTGGACGGCGCATCGACTGCCTCGTTCTCGGGATGGCGCAACCGCAATGATGACGGCCACGACCCGCTGGCTTCCAATCCAACGGCTGAATACGAACCGGCATGATGACGTGGCTCTCATCACGCCCATTATTTCCGACGTCGGTTACACGGGAACCGAGGCGCTAGGCGACGTGGCGCTAGTGGGCGACCTGCGCATCGCCACTAACTGCGGTTAGTGGGGCGCAGCTGTACCTATTTAGGAGGGAGGAGAGGCAAACAAGGAGGGCATTGCTCACTCCTGCCGCTACCTCGTCCCCTCTCCTTCGTCTTCGTCTCCACCGAGCTCATCGCCATTCTTTCTTCTCCTTTGCCCATCCGTCATCGGCTTGTTCTCGTCCAAGATGGTGGCGCCCAAATGCGACTGGGCGCGCTCGACGGTGGCGACTCGAGCGCTGGAGCAGGCGGCGGCGGAGGGGCTGCTCCCCACGGAGCGCTTATGGCGCACCGCGTCCGCAGACCTGCAGCCTCAGCCCAAGGCCGGGGAGTTTGTGACATTCGTCGCATTCCTCGAGCGCGGGCTCGGGTTTCCGACGTCGGAGTTCTTCCGTCGCGTCCTCAACTACTACGGGATCCATGTACACGAACTGACTCCCAACTCGATCATCCACCTCGCCTGCTTCGTCTACCTCTGCGAGGGTACTACGGCTGCCCGCCGTACTTCCCCTTGTGGCTTCGGATCTTCCACGGGAAGCTGTCGAGGTCGGGTGCCATGCCGCCTTGCGGCAGCGTGAACTTCCAAGTCCGCGGCGATGTGGAATACCTCGACATCGGCTTCCCCAAGAAGGTGAACTGGAGGCAGACGGCCTTCTACATGCGGGAAACGGCTCCCGACGGTGAAGTCGGGATTCCTCCTTTCTCTGCGGCGCCGAGCCGCCCTCGTAACCTCCAGGAGCTTCCCAGCGCCGGTGACATGCCGACTGTCACTCGGATGCTGGAGCACCTGCAGGATCTGAAGACCCAGGGCCTGACGGGGCTCAACCTGACGGCGATTTGGGTGAAACGGAAGATCGCCCCGTTGGCGGCTTGGCCTACCCTGATATGCGACTATTGGGGAAAGCACGACCCAAGCCGCCACGACCCGCAGCCATACGAGACGCATGAGCAATTCACCCACCGTATGCGCCGTATCACGGCCCACCCGGTGCTGGACTGGGAAGTCAGGGGCCTGAAGGCCCACGTCAGGAAGCATCCGGCTCCCGCGGTGAGTTCAAGTTCTTCACGGGTTACACCTCCGTATCTTTTATTCGAAACTCTTTTCTGTCTCTCGTATTTGATCTCTTCCTTGCTCAATCTGCCGCCGCAGAAGTTTTGCCAACTCGTTGGGCTTCCTCCGGTCCACGAGGAGGCTCCCATGGTGCCGGCTGGCGCCAACGACATCGTGGAGCGTGACTCCGACGACGAGCCCGAGACTCCAGTCGTGACCCCTGAGGTCGTGCCTTCCTCCTATCGCCCCATCTCCGTCTCGTCAGAGGACGAGGGGGAAGGAGAAGAAGGAAGAGAAGAAGAAGGAGGCGTCGGGTCGCGTGACCTGGTGCTTGATCAAGAAGATGATGTGGACGATGCGCCTCTCCGCTTCCGGCAGAAGCGCAAGTCCGGGGCTGAGAGCGCGGACTCTCAGCCCAAACGCTTGAAGGCGGCGACTGCAACGCAGCGCCTCGTCGCCCCCGAGCAGAAGCAGAAAACCTTGCGGATCGCCCCCGCAACGGCTCCGACTCTGTCGCCCGCCGTGCCTCGGGAGCATGGCGTTCGGATTGCGACTCGCCCATCCGCGGTCGACAAGTTAGTGTTTGTGCACTTATGATTATTTTCCTTCGTTTATCATCTTGATCTTGAAACAAACGCGCCTGTGTCGCAGGGCCATCGACGCCTCCCTGGGAGCCGAGGGAGCGTCAACTGCTGACGCGCGAGCTGGCGCGCGCGCCGGTGGAGAGATGACTCCTCCCATCCAGCTCAATGACGATGACGACGCTCCAATGACTCCGCCGCACGCGGAAGTCGTCGTCGAGGAGGCTGCCGCTAAGGAGGTCGTGCCGGCTGGCGCGAACAACACGGCGACAACGCCTGAGATGGCGCTGGTGGCGGCTTCCGGCCGTGTTGCGGCTGCGGCGGCACCTTCGGCTGAGCAGGCGGCTCAGCCCCCGAGTTCAGGTCCGGGAGCAGGCGTGGCCATGACCGTGGCCATGCCCGACTTCCGAGCGGCCATCCAGGTGGCAATGAACGCGCACCAGGTATGTGATTCTCCCTTTGTTTTTGAGTCGCTTCCTTTGCCTGTATGTAGCCCCCAAGGCCTGAGTCGTCATATTGTGGCGGCTCGGTTCTTTTAGAACGTCTGGATGCAGTGTAGGAAAGTGACCCGTCGTTTGCTTTTCTTCTGTAGGACTTGGGGTATCTCTACGAGGCCGAGCAGCAGGAGACCCGACGTCTGAGCGCCGAGTTGGCGAAGGCGCGGGAGGGCTTCATCTCCATTAGGGAGCATGAGCAAGCCCTCGCTGCCCAGGAGAGCCGCCACGCCGAAGCCTTCGAGGCTTTGCAAGCTTCCTGCGTGCAGCTCAACAACGAGAAGAAAGAGGCGGAGGAGGCCGTGACCACGGTGACCAAGGGGTACGCCGAGGACCTTGAGAAGCTCTAGCGGAAAGCTGCCGCCCACGGGCGCGAGATGAAGGAGCTGACGGGTCCTCTTGCCCACCTGGCCGTGGAAATCTCGGGTATGCCACCAATATTTCGTAGTTGTTATAGATGATCATGTCGTCGCCGAGTGTTAATTCCCCTTTGGCTGATACCAGGTGAGGACGCAAACACCCTGACGGCGCCGGAGCACGTCGGGCGGCTTGGGACGTTCGTCCGCGAGGTGCGCGACTTGACCAATGCGGTGGTCAAGCAGCTGTCGCCGAAGGAGTGCGTCCTGGCTCCGCTTAGTCGGGTGCTACGGGTGTTGCAGTTGATGCCACAGGTGATCACCTGGGCGAGGGACTCGTCTGCCCTAGCCGGTGCTTGCGTGGCATTTGGTCTTGTGCGGGTCGCTATCAGCAGACGAAGCTCGACAAGATCACTGCTAGCGTCCCGACCGGGGCTGATGGCAAGGAGATCGACCTCGGGGCGGTGTGTGCCAGTAATACTGTGGGGACCCCGGACTAACTGTCCGAAATAGCCGATTATGCTTAACACAACGATCCCGTGATCAGTCTGTCGTTGCAAATAATCCGAATTGAATACCAAAGTTTACATCCATTAAATACCGAATTAAAAGTCTTACATAAATGGTCATTTAGACCAAGTCTTACATAGGTGACTTCATGGGCCAAATCAAAATATCAGCGGAAGCTACGACGTAGTAGACATCATATTCTAACGACGACGACCCGACAGGCAGCTGACTTGTGGAGATCCTTAGTTCGCATAGAAGTCGCCATACTCCTGCTCGGCGTAGTGCTCCTCCTCGTAGTCTGGCTAGGACAATAGCTAGGGACGAAACCAATATGAGTGCATTTGAATGTACTCTCAAACTACCCCAACATGAGTATGCACTAGTTTTATTTTAACTTCCAACTTTTATTTGTTTAAAACATCTCTATATCTTTATTGAAAAAGGTAAGAAGAGTTTTATAACCACTTTTAAAGAAATCACCATTTTATCTGTTTCTCCAAAACTCCACCTTTTTCCGACCATAGCCCGTCATGGTCCACTTCCTCCAACAACCCCATACCGATCCGTTAGTATAGGTGTAAGGAACATTCTCCACTTCATTTTCTTTTTAAAACTCAAAGTCTTTTAAAAACTTGCACATGGTCAAAGTAGGGTCTCCCAACTGTCCATATCCGAGGACTCGGCTATTCGAATAGTTTTACACTCTGCAGAGTTAGCACGCTTTTCCCCCATCCATCCGGCAACTCATCGTGTCCGCCACGTCTCGCCATACAAGGTGTATGCGAAGTAAGCCGCTGACCATAGCCTCTCCTTTGCTCATGCTAGTATAGGATCCTTCCCATATGACACTTCCATCAACACTTAACCCAGCCTGTCGGAATCTAAGTGTGAGGACTCATAGGTTTTGTCCGGCGGTTTATGGTGGAACCTTCAATCCTCCTCCCTATCTTTTCATAGAGTTTGAGCGAGGACCCGGGTCAGGGGTAGATCAACACACTATCCCCTGATGCATAACGGAGTCATCTCCGTCGATGAGGTATCTCATACTAATATGAGCAAATTATATGACTAAGCCCTTTCCCATATGTGGTAAATGTGGTCGCACAGGGTATCGGATGGTTGACGTAAGTACAAGGACACATTGTGCATTTTTCATAAACAACTCCATTTCCCACTTCCTCATTCCAACACCGACATCTCGGCATTCCATAATCACCAAGTAATTTCAAAGGAGTTTTGAATAAACAATATTTATTTTTCCCATCCTATAATTTGACATAACTATCTTATATTTCTACATAGGGTGGCAAAATAATTTTCATATACTTTTAAAAAGGGTTTTATAAATCTTTGCCTTAAGAGTAAAACATGTTACGAAAGTAGATGCATATATTTGGGATGCAAGCTCAAAGAGTAGCTTGCCTTGTTCGGCAAAGTGACCTTGGTCTTGATCTTCAGATTCAACAAACTCTCCTTCCTCGATAAATCCGACAGCGTTCTCGTCTAATTAATAAACAAACAAATACAAACAATCACTAAACTACTCAAGCAATCATCTCAACATAACAATCATAAACATCACAAATATCTACTGCACACATCAAACAATACAATTTGGTTTCAAATTTATTAAACTAAACAATATTTATTTATGTCTAAAATTATGGCAGAAACTTGTGAAATATGTTTAATTGCATAACTTGGGTTCTGTTGGTCAAAAAAATACAAACTAAATTTCTATAGAAAGCTACTGATATATAGAAGACAACCCAATTTGATTTGGAGTTACCAAACTCCCTAAACAATTGTTTTAATCCAGTGAGTTATTAATCAAGTTTTGGCTACCAATTAAGTTCTGTTGATCCTAAAATTAAATCCTTTTAGGGGTAACTAAACATGACTAAATGTGATCTAACAAAATTTATCCTAAATCATTTGGGTTAACCATTAAACATATTTAATTGTTTTAGTGCAGAAGGGTTCTCTAACTTCATCTTTATACTAAACAATTATCATTGCCCAATTAATTCTACCAAAATTAGGGAATCTAATAAATGACAGTACTAAGCTAACAAAATTGGTTTGGAATTATTTGGACTAACAGAGTATCAGAAACAAACAAGTTTAGGATTTAAACCTTCTGTAGTATTTTTAATAATACTTTTTAACTATTTATTTAAATGACATGAGACCACTTGGGTTGGTTAAACAATTTCATAAGATTTCCAGAAAAAATGGATTTGATTTATTTGGACTTGTAAATCTTGAGATATTGATTTTCTAATTTGATGCCAGTACTGAAATTCTAGAGAAAGTTAAATTCGAAATTGTGTTCTGTTTGGATAATGTTCAAATTTCTGACATGGGGGCCTACACGTCAGCGGCACAGGAGAAAATATCTCGCGCGCTGGAAATGTTTAAAAGTCTGACGTGTGGGGTCCACTTGCCAGTGGCTCTATTAAACGAAACGGTACGCGACCGTTGATCAACGATCGAACGGCTCACGGAGCACGTGTTCATCGACGACCTAAAAATGGCGTCGCCGGAGCTCCGGCGACAGCGAGGGTGGCCAGAGGGGGTACCTGGTGGTCTAGGGATGGTGGAGAGGACGACGTTCGACGGCGGAGGTCGTGGGGAAGCTTGGGAGGCAAGTGGAGCTTGATGGGGAAGCTCCTGGCGTCGGCGATGATCTCCTGCTTCTCCGCGGTCATGCTCCAACTCTGGCGAGATCCTACGGGGCTCTGGGGCACGAAACAACGAGGAAAAGATGACGGGTGAGTGTGGTGATAATGGATACGCGAGGGAAGGCCAGGGAAGAGCAAGGGAGAGAGCAGCAGGGGAGGGTCGTCGCCTACCTCGGCACGGCGGGGCGCAGAGAAGAATTAAGGGCAGCAGCAGCCTCGCTGCGGAGTACCCGCCCTTCTGGCTGTGTACGGGAGAGAGTGGAGTGAGGGAGAGGCTGTGGGTTTGAGGGAGGTCTCGGGGTGGCTTTTATAAGCTCGACGACGGGCGCACGGGCTCGCCGTGGACATGGTGCAGGGGGAGGGGTTCCAGCGCGCGATAGCTCGCCGTAGGGGGCGGCTGCGGTGTTCGAGGTGCAGAGGACTAGCTCGGCGGCGTGGCGACGAGCTGTGCGTGCGCGAGGAACGGGACGGCCTGGGAACGTTTGGACGGCGAGAGCGTGCACTGGCACGGCCGTCTCGGGCGGGTGCGGCCTCTGCGTGGCGCGAAACAGCGATGGGGGTCCCCTTCTGGGCTGGCTGCGACGCTAGGAGAGAGCAGAGGAGCAAGGGAGAGAGGGGGGCACGGTGCTGGGGTGCTGTGGTGTCGACAACACCGTTGCCACGGCGACGGCCATGGCGCACGGCGCTCGACGCTCTGCACGGCACACACAGCTTCCCTCCTCGATTGCTTCGGCTCCAACGCGCGGTGAGAGGAGAGGAATCCACGGAGGCAGTGGCTTGGTTCAATTTGATCGAAATCGATCAAATTGCACACGGATTTGATCAAATGAGGATGAACTCGGTGATGCACGGCACGTGTTCGATAGAACGTTTGGTCCAAAATTTTATTCCAATTTCTGTATTTTAATTTCACCATTTGTCTCACATGTATTCAACATGATTTGTGGTGTTGTGTTGCAATTTAATTCCAATTGCAACACGGCACATTTTGTAATTTGAATTTTATAAAGAATAAAATAGAATTTTAAATTTAGATTTTTGAAATTAAATTTTTGAGAGGGGAAAGTTATAAGAATAAAAATGGGAGTGTTAATAAACCCACTCCACTGAATTTTGTTTGAAACCAATTGAGATTCTCACTTGGAGAATTTGTGTGGCACTTGCCATATTTATTTTTCTTGTTTTGCTTTTATTTTATTTCTCTTCTTTTCTTCATGTTCATAAATAGAGCAAGCAACTAACACAAACAAGAAGAAATAAACAACACAAGCAACCATATGCAATCAACACATAATAATCAACAAAAGTTTTTGTTGGCTCTCATTTTTGGAATAATAATACTTATAATATTTTTGGGATGTTACAATCCTTCCCCCCTTAAAATAAATCTCGTCCCGAGATTTGCTAGGCTTAGGTACTAAAGAGGTTTGGGAATTCGCTCCTAAGATAATCTTCGCGTTCCCAAGTTGCTTCTTCTTCAGAGTGGTTAGTCCACTGGACTTTGTAGAACTTGATCACGCGTCTTCGGGTAACACGATCATCTTCTTCAAGAATCTTGAGGGTCTCTCACGATAAGTTAAGTCTTGGTTAAGGTCGATGGAGAGGTGGTCGATGTTTTTGAAAACATCAGGCTGGTCAGGAACTTCGAGACACTTCCGGAGCAAGGAAATGTGGAAGACATCATGATAATCTCCTAACTCCGGGGGCAACTCCAGTTGATAAGATACTTCTCCTCGACGAGCGATGATCTTGAAGGGTCCAATATACCTTGGCGCTAATTTTCCTTTGACATGGAAACGCTGCATTCCTTTAAGGGGTGTCACTCAGAGATAGACATAATCTCCGACGTTGAAGGTGAGGTCACGGCGCTTAGTGTCAGCGTAACTCTTCTGACGGGATTGTGCACTTTTGAGGCGTTCACGAATAAGCTGAACTTGCTCTTCAGCCTCACGGAGGGTATCGGGTCCAAACAATTTGCCTTCTCCGGTATCGGACCAATTCAGGGGCGTACGACACTTCTTGCCGTAAAGGGCTTCAAAAGGGGTCATTTGCAGACTAGACTGATAACTGTTGTTGTATGAGAACTCTGCAAACGGAAGACAATCTTCCCACTTGGAACCATAGGATAGAACACATGCGTGAAGCATGTCCTCCAATATCTGGTTCACTTGTTCCGTTTGGCCATCGGTCTGGGGATGATAAGCGGTGCTAAATGCTAACTTGGTTCCGAGGGCTTCATAAAGGGATTTCCAGAATCTTGAGGTGAATTGCGTGCCTCTATCAGATACAATCTTCTTAGGCACACCATGCAGGCTTACTATTCTGGAAATATACAAGTCTGCCAATTGATGTCCCCGATAAGTGGTATTGACGGGAATGAAATGGGCAACCTTGGTCAGTCGATCAACGATGACCCAGATTGAATCATGGCCTCGGTTGGACTTTGGAAGTCCGATGATAAAATCCATTCCAATCTCATCCCACTTCCACTCGGGAATCTTCAAAGGTTGAAGCAATCCAGCGGGTCGCTGATGTTCAGCCTTGACTCGCTGACAGATGTCACACTTGGCTATGAAAGAACCAATCTCTCGCTTCATTCCATGCCACCAAAATCTTTCTCGAAGGTCTTGGTACATTTTGGTTCCGCCGGGGTGAATTGAATAAGGGGTCTCATGGGCCTCCTTCAGGATTAACTCCTTAAGTTCCGTGACATTGGGCACACATATACGACCATTGAATTTCAGCACTCCTTCAGCATCTTCGGTAAGACCGGGTGCTTTGCCGAGAGAAATCTTTTTCCTAATTCCTTCAATGCTTTCATGACCTTTTTGGGCTTCTTTGATTTGATCCATCAAGGTTGGGGCTAACTCTAAATTGGCGAGATAACCATGGCTAACAAGTTCTAGTCCAAAATCTTTGAACTCTTTGAACAAGGCTGGCTGTTCGGCTTGGATCAAGGTATTCAGGATGCAGGGTTTGCGACTAAGGGCATCGGCAACTACATTTGCCTTTCCGGGGTGATAATGGATTACAATATCATAATCCTTGATTAATTCCATCCATCTCCTCTGTCGCAGGTTCAACTCCTTCTGGTGAAAATATACTTCAAGCTCTTATGGTCCATATAGATCTCACATCGATGTCCCGCAAGATAGGGACGCCACTTTTTGAGAGCAAGAACAATAGCAGCTAACTCCAGGTCATGGGTTGGGTAATTCTCTTCATGCGGTCGCAACTGCCGGACAGATACGACACAACTTTGCCTTCTTGCATCAGAACGCAACCAAGTCCGAGGCGTGATGCATCGCAATACATGTCGAAACTCTTGGTGACGTCTGGCATTATCAGGATTGGGGCTGAGGTTAGTCTCTTCTTCAGTTCTTGGAAACTATCTTCGCACTTCTGAGTCCACCATTAAACATATTTAAATGTTTGAGTGCAAAAGGGTGTTTAAACTTTAACTTAATACTAAACAAAACCTACTACACAATTAATTCTACCAAAATTAGGGAAGCTAATACAAGGCAGTACTAAGCTAACAAAATTTGTTTGGAATTATTTGGACTAACAGAGTATCAGAAACAAACAAGTTTAGAATTTGAACCTTCTGTAGTATTTTTAATAATACTTTTTATTTATTTAATTAAATGGAGTGAATCCAATTGGGTTGGTTAAACATTTTAATAAGCTTTCCAGAACAATTGAGTTTGATTTATTTGGATTCCTAAATCTCGAGATATTGAATTTCGAAGTTGGATCCAGTACTGATTTCACATTTCCAATTTAAACAGAGAAATCCAGTTATGGATAATGTTCAGATTTCTGACTAGTGGGACCTACATGGCAGTGGCACAGTGTGCGCGCGAGTATTGATTTAAACCCTGACAGTGGGGTCCACTGGTTAGTGGCTTAACACGCGAAGCGGTACGCTACCGTGGATTTAAGATCCAACGGTCCACGTATGCCCACGTCGGCGACGAACGGCGGCGACCTAATTTCGGTGGCGCTGCCGCACCGGCGACGGTGGTGAGGACGGGCTGCTCACCTAGGGGGCTCGGGAGGTCGTGGAGATGGTGCGAAACGACGGCGGCGACGTGGGGGAAGCTCCAGGCTGAGTTGCACGTGCTGGGGTGGACTGGTTCATCGGCGGCGATCTCGGGTCCTTCCTCGGCGTGTCGCGGACGGCGACGAGCTCCTAGCGTCTCCCCTGTACATGAAACAGAGGGAAAAGCGGGTGCGTGAGTGCGGTGATGGTGGAGCAGAAGATGCAGGCCAGAGGGGAGAGAATGGAGCAGAGAGGCGCTGCGGCCGTGTCCGACCTCGACGGCGGCCGTGGCGCAGCAATGTCCGCCCTCCTGGCGGTGCACGGTGACAAGGGAGTGGGGGAGAGGTAGAGGGGGTGGTGTGGAGTGTGCTGCAGGTGATCAGGGGTTTTGATAGGGTCGCGGCCGGCGTATCGTGGACGGGGCGCACGGACGGCGTTCATGGCGCCCGGCGAGATCTTTTCTCGATTCCACGTCGACGGCAGAAGGGATCGAGGCAATGAGGTGTCGTGAGAGGTTCTAGGGTGTTCTAGAAGGTCGGGTTGAGTGGCGCGTGTCGGGGTGCAGCGAGTGCGGCGAATTTGGGCCGGCTTCGCCGCGGTGCCACGGCGGAGAAACAGGGGACAGGGGCGGCATTGAGGTCAAGGGAGAGCTTGAGTGCTCTCCTCTGCGTGCAGGAGGTGCAGAGGCACGAGGTGCGCGTGCAGGGGGGGCCTGGGCGGCTCGGAAATGGCGGGGGCACGGCATGGCGACACGGCGGCACGTCGGGGCGAGGGAGAGAGGTTGGGGACGATGCTTTTGCAGAAAACCCCCTGCCTCCTCTGCTTCTTAATTTCCTTCTTCTTTTCTGTATTTCTGTTTCAGTCCTTCTGTTAATTCCAGAAGCACTTCTTGAATTTATTTGAGGCACTAAAACATTTTAGAAAAAATTGCAAATATTTGTGGGGCTTTCCCATAACATGTAGAAGCTCCACAAAATTTGGATTTGCAAACTAAAATGTTTTGAATCATTTTCTTTCATAGGGTTTTATTTATGGCATTTTGTTTTATTTCAATTGTTTTTTTTTGAATTTTAAAATAGGTGTAAAATATTATTTGGAAGAGATAAGTAATAAGAATGTAAATGAGAGGTTTCATATACCATTCCTCTGAATTTTGTTTGGAAATTTTTTGAGTTTCTTAATTATCACTTTTATTTTTCTTGTCTTACTTTTGCTTTTGCATTTTCTTTTTATCAATTCAAGCAAACAAGCAACACAAGCAACAAGAATTATTTACCACAAGCAACAATTGACAAACAACACATAAAATCAACAAAAGTTTTTGTTGGCTCCCATTTTTGGAATATAACACTGATAATATTTTTGGGATGTTACAGATCCTTCCCCCCTTAAAATAATTCTCGTCCCGAGATTTGCTAGGCTTAGGTACTAAAGAGGTCTGGGAATTCGCTCCGAAGATAATCTTCGCGTTCCCAAGTTGCTTCTTCTTCAGAGTGGTTAGTCCACTGGACTTTGTAAAACTTGATCGCATGCCTCCGGGTAACACGAACATCTTCTTCGAGAATCTTGAGAGGTCTCTCACGATAGGTCAGGTCTTGGTTCAGGTCGATGGAGAGGTGGTCGATGTTTTTGAAAACATCAGGCTGGTCAGGAACTTCAAGACACTTCCGGAGCAAGGAAATGTGGAAGACATCATGATAATCTCCTAATTCTTGGGGCAACAGTTGGGTCAAAGGCTTGGCTATACTGAAAAATCCTTCAACGAACTTGCGGTAATAACCGGCGAGTCCGAGAAAACTTCGAATTTCAGTCACACTGGTTGGGGATAACTAGTCAACAATTGCTTGGATTTCTCGGGGTCAACAGAAATTCCTCCGGCAGATACAACATGTCCGAGAAATGCCACTTCACTGAGCCAAAACTCACACTTGCTAAGCTTGGCATACAACTGGTGATCTCGGAGTGTCTCCAAAACTAGACGCAGGTGTTCGGCATGCTCTTCTTCGGTCTTGGAATAAATAAGGATGTCATCGAGGAAAACTACCACGAACTTGTCGAGGTATTCCATGAAAATCTTGTTCATGAGATTCATGAAATAGGCTGGGGCATTGGTCAGACCAAAGGACATCACGGTGTATTCAAACAAACCGTAACGAGTGGTGAAGGCGGTCTTGGGAATGTCTGTCTCTCGGATCTTCAACTGATGGTAACCTGTCCGAAGATCGATCTTGGAAAAGACTCGGGCTCCGTTCTGATCGAACAGATCCTCGATCTTGGGAAGAGGGTACTTGTTTTTAATGGTCACGTCATTTAGCTTGCGATAATCCACACATAGGCGTGTGGTACCGTCTCTCTTGTCCACAAAAATAATGGGTGATCCCCAAGGTGAAGCGCTTGGACGAACAAGACCTTTGCTGAGCATATCAGCCAACTGCTTCTTCAACTCAACCAGTTCTTCCGGATTCATCCGATAAGGTCTTTGGGATATAGGGGTTGTTCCTGGGATAAGCTCAATTATGAACTCAATTTCCCGGTCTGGCGGCATACCAGGCAATTCTTCAGGGAAAACATCTCGGAATAGGTGAACAACACGGATCTCATCTAGGGTGGGTCGAGCTATGCTCTCATGGCAGCCTGGTGAGAATGGTTGGTTTCAGACACATACTCCACTTCTACTTCTTTGTCGGTGGTGATGGATACAGCTCTTCTAGCACAGTCAATTCGACCATGGTACTTGGCTAACCAATTCATACCGAGTATAACATCGATGCCTTGGGTTCCCAGAACAATTAAGTTAACTGGAAACTTTTCTCCTTTGATCTCAAGGGGTACATCGGAGCAAAACATCTTGGTCTCTACGGTGGATTCTGGGATTTGGATGACCATGGGTTTGGGTAAGAGGCTCTCGACTAAACCTCCCTTAGCAACAAATTCTTGGGTAACAAATGAATGGGTAGCACCAGAATCAAACAGAACAGTTGCAGGTACTGAGTTGACAAGGAACGTACCCAGCACAACATATGGCGCATCCTGGCTTCTTCAGCATTGATGTGGTGCAGACGACCCTTGGCAACAGCAACATTTCCGCGGGTGCGGCATTCTTGCCATTTCCATTTCCATTGCGGCCTTGACCATTGTTCGGTGCCGGGCATTGGGGCGCTGAACATTCCTCTTGGGATTGGGGCATTCTCTGGAGTAGTGACCCTTGTTGCCGCATTCAAAGCAGACAACATTGGCATTGGGTGAAGTTGTTGAAGTTTCCTCCGGGACGGTTATTGTCATTGGGGCGGTTGAAGTTGTTTGGGCGGTTAGGGAAATTGGGGCGTGGAGCTTGTGGTGGTCGATAGGCAGGCTTGGGGTTTTGCTGAAAGATACGAGGCTTCTGGCTGCTCGAACCTTCCTGAGCATTCATCCTCCTCTTGCGACCTTCAAACATAGACTTGCGCTTGGTCTCCAGCTGGATGGCTTTGTCCACAAGTGACTCCAGATCATAGAAGTCATGGATAACCAGAGCACACTGCAGTTCATCATGAAGTCCACTCATGAAACGCTCCATCTTCTTCTTTTCAGTGTCGGTGTCATCAGGAGCATACCGAGATAAGTCGGTAAACTCATCCAGATAACCGACCACATCTCTACTTCCCTGCCTCAGCTTGCGGAATTCATCCTTCTTCCTATCAATAAGTCCGGGAATGTGCTTCTTGCGGAACTTCTCCTGGAACTCAGCCCAGTTGATAACATGACCAGCTTGCTGGAGAGCCTTGGTAGTTTCCCACCAAGCTCTGCAGGTCCAGCGAGATAGTGGGTTGCATACAACACTTTCTCATTTTCTCCCACAGCAGCAACTTCCAGATTGTTGTCGATGGTGCGAAGCCAATCATCGGCTTCTAGTGGGTGAAGTCCCTTGGAATAGGTGGGTGGGTTGGTCTTCTGAAATCGCCTAAGGTGGATCGCTGGTTTCCATCGCCATTGCCATTACCACCATTGTTGTTGTTGTTGTTGTTATTGTTGTTGTTTTGGTTGAGATGGGCGGCAGCGATCTGCTGCAGGGCAGCGAGATGAGCTTGGCGCTCCTGCCGGGCATTTTCACGTTCCTCCATGATAAGCGCGAGAAGTTGGGCGGGGGTTGGGTCCGGTGGTGGTGGTGCTCCTTCTTCCGCACGACGGGGCGGCATCCTGAAGCACACCGGGTATAAGAGGCAAGGCAAGAAAAGTTCGACTAAGGGAAAAGACGATTTCGCAAGTGGTTGATTAATTTAAGGTTATATGAAAATATTTCACACAGATCAAACAAGACAAACATACTTATATTTCACAAACATCACATCAAGGAGTTCACAACAACATCAAGCTTACAACATCAAGCTTACAACATCGCCCTACATCTAAGATACATAACATCTGGTTTCCAAAAGAACCACTACTTCGACTCGACTAGCGATAGGGGGTCAACCTAATCCTGCGGTAGTATCAAGTCACTCGCCTACTGAGGTGGAACCTCCAGCTCTAATACGTCAGCATCTGACTGGTAGGGTGGCTCCTCGGGATCCTCCTCCTCGTCCTCGAGAACTGCCTCGAGTGGCTCCTCCTCCTCGTCAACTAACTCCTCCTTGTCCTCCTCCTGATCATAATCCATCTCCTCCACGAAGTCATCATCGTCACTGAGGAAAGCGTTGTTCTCCTTGCGGAGATCCTCGCCCTCCTCCTCCATCTCGTCAGTATGGTGCTCTAGATCCTCGATCAGCTGTCCTGCTCCGCCACCTTCTTGCGGAGCTTCACGATGGTCCTCCTCAGCTGGGCCCTCTTCTGAGAAGAGCGACCTTCTCCTCCAGCAGCTTCTCCTCATTCTCGCGAATCTCAACAAGCGAGATGCGATCAAAGTGAAGCTGAACTCTAGTGCGCATCAGATCATCCTGGGTGTAATGAAGTAAGAGCTCCATGTCCATGATGTAGCTCCCAAACATCGGGTGGTAAAGGGTAGGAGTAGGGTGTCCGTCGCTGTTGCGCCTCCCGTAGAACCGGAAACGGGAGTTTCCAACTCCGTCTTGTGCTCCTCACAAAGTCGGGCTAGCAACCTCTGTGTGGCAGTACAGAGACCGTCAACCCAGGTAGAAGCCTTGGTGGTGAAGATGATCGTCCTGGAACTGGAGACTTGATGTTCCTGCGAACCGACGACTCGATGAGCCAACTCAGTCTCCCGACTCCGTGAACGTCACCTGAGCTCCTTTGAACTCTGGAGCGGGGCGACCTAACAGCTTGCTCAACTCGAACAAGTCCCTCTCGAACGTCAGCTTGCTGTCCTTCTCAAGCTGAACGAACTCGGTCCAATGGAGTGCCATCTACAATTTTTAACAAAATTTTAAGTTAGTGAGGTGACAAGTGTATCAAAATTTTAAATGTAGTGAGGCAACAAGTGAGTCAAATTTTAAGCTTAATGAGAAGTGTGCAAAATTTTAAGGATACAGGGAAAATGTATATTTAATGAGAGTAAAATTTTGCATAAGTAAGAGGATTGGAGATAAGCAGTTTTCGAAAATACTTCACTCCTTTCTTTTAGAAATTAATCTTTTGTAACATTTGTCTAACGACCATGCTAACTAAGGTTTCCTAAAGTCAGGATGGCTCTGATACCAAGTCTGTGGGGACCCCGGACTAGCTGTCCGAAATACCCGATTATGCTTAACACAACGATCCCGTGATCAGTCTGTCGTTGCACATAATCCGAATTGGATACCAAAGTTTACATCCATTACAATACCGAATTAAAAGTCTTACATAAATGGTCATTTAGACCAAGTCTTACATAGGTGCCTTCATGGGCCAAACCAAAATATCAGCGGAAGCTACGGCGTAGTAGACATCATATTCTAATGACGACGACCCGACAGGCAGCTGACTTGTGGAGATCCTTAGTTCGCATAGAAGTCGCCATACTCCTGCTCGGCGTAGTGCTCCTCCTCGTAGTCTGGCTAGGACAATAGCCAGGGACGAAACCAATATGAGTACATTTGAATGTACTCGCAAACTACCCCAACATGAGTATGCACTAGTTTTATTTTAATTCCAACTTTTATTTTTTAAAACATCTCTATATCTTTATTGAAAAAGGTAAGAAGAGTTTTATAACCACTTTAAAGAAATCACCATTTTATCTGTTTCTCCAAAACTCCCCTTTTTCCGACCATAGCCCGTCATGGTCCACTTCCTCCAACAACCTCATACCGATCCGTTGGTATAGGTGTAAGGAACATTCTCCACTTCATTTTCTTTTTAAAACTCAAAGTCTTTTAAAAACTTGCACATGGTCAAAGTAGGGCCTCCCAACTGTCCATATCCGAGGACTCGGCTATTCGAATAGTTTTACACTCTGCAGAGTTAGCACGCTTTTCCCACATCCATCCGGCAACTCATCGTGTCCGCCACGTCTCGCCATACAAGGTGTATGCGAAGTAAGCCGCCGACCATAGCCTCCTTTGCTCATGCTAGTATAGGATCCTTCCCATATGACACTTCCATCAACACTTAACCCAGCCCGTCGGAATCTAAGTGTGAGGACTCATAGGTTTTGTCCGGCGGTTTATGGTGGAACCTTCAATCCTCCTCCTTATCTTTTCATAGAGTTTGAGCGAGGACCCGGGTCAGGGGTAGATCAACACACTATCCCCTCATGCATAACGGAGTCATCTCCGTCGATGAGGTATCCCATACTAATATGAGCAAATTATATGACTAAGCCCTTTCCCATATGTGGTAAATGTGGTCGCACAGGGTATCGGATGGTTGACGTAAGTACAAGGACACACTGTGCATTTTTCATAAACAACTCCATTTTCCACTTCTCATTCCAACACCGACATCTCGGCATTCCATAATCACCAAGTAATTTCAAAGGAGTTTTGAATAAACAATATTTATTTTTCCCATCCTATAATTTGACATAACTATCTTATATTTCTACATAGGGTGGCAAAATAATTTTCATATACTTTTGAAAAGGGTTTTATAAATCTTTGCCTTAAGAGTAAAACATGTTATGAAAGTAGATGCATATATTTGGGGTGCAAGCTCAGAGAGTAGCTTGCCTTGCTCGGCAAAGTGACCTTGGTCTTGATCTTCAGATTCAACAAACTCTTCTTCCTCGATAAATCCGACAGCGTTCTCGTCTAATTAATAAACAAACAAATACAAACAATCACTAAACTACTCAAGCAATCATCTCAACATAACAATCATAAACATCACAAATATCTACTGCACACATCAAACAATACAATTTGGTTTCAAATTAATTGAACTAAACATATTTATTTATGTCTAAAATTATGGCAGAAACTTGTGGAATATGTTTAATTGCATAACTTGGTTATGTTGGTCAAAAAAATACAAACTAAATTTATATAGAAAGCTACTGATGTATAGAAGACAACCCAATTTGATTTGGAGTAATTGGAGTTACCAAACTCCCTAAACAATTGTTTAATCCAGTGAGTTATTAATCAAGTTTTGGCTACCAATTAAGTTCTATTGATCCTAAAATTAAATCCTTTTAGGGGTAACTAAACATGACTAAATGTGATCTAACAAAATTTGTCCTAAATCATTTGGGTTAACCATTAAACATATTTAATTGTTTTAGTGTAGAAGGGTTCTCTAACTTCATCTTTATACTAAAAATTATCATTGCCCAATTAATTCTACCAAAATTAGGGAAGCTAATACATGGCATTACTAAGCTAAAAAAATTGGTTTGGAATTATTTGGACTAACAGAGTATCAGAAACAAACAAGTTTAGAATTTAAACCTTCTGTAGTATGTTTAATAATACTTTTTACTATTTATTTAAATGACATGAGACCACTTGGGTTGGTTAAACAATTTCATAAGATTTCCAGAACAATTTGATTTGATTTATTTAGACTTGTAAATCTTGAGATATTGATTTTCTAAGTTGATGCCAGTACTGAAATTCCAGAGAAAGTTAAATTCGAAATTGTGTTATGTTTGGATAATGTTCAAATTTCTGACATGGGGGCCTACACGTCAGCGGCACAGGAGAAAATATCTCGCGCGCTGGAAATGTTTAAAAGTCTGACGTGTGGGATCTTGAAGGGTCCAATATACCTTGGCGCTAATTTTCCTTTGACATGGAAACGCTGCATTCCTTTAAGGGGTGTCACTCAGAGATAAACATAATCTCCGACGTTGAAGGTGAGGTCACGGCGCTTGGTGTCAGCGTAACTCTTCTGACGGGATTGGGCAGTTTTGAGGCGTTCACGAATAAGCTGAACTTGCTCTTCAGCTTCACGGAGGGTATCTGGTCCGAACAATTTGCTTTCTCTGGTATCGGACCAATTCAGGGGTGTACGACACTTCTTGCCGTAAAGGGCTTAAAAAGGGGCCATTTGCAGACTGGACTGATAACTGTTGTTGTACGAGAACTCTACAAACGGAAGACAATCTTCCCACTTGGAACCATAGGATAGAACACATGCGCGAAGCATGTCTTCCAATATCTGGTTCACTCGCTCAGTTTGGCCATCGGTCTGGGGATGATAAGCTGTGCTAAATGCTAACTTGGTTCCGAGGGCTTCATGAAGGGATTTCCAGAATCTTGAGGTGAATTGCGTGCCTCTATCAGATACAATCTTCTTAGGCACACCATGCAGGCTCACTATTCTGGAAATATACAGGTCTGCTAACTGAGCTCCGGTATGAGTGGTCTTGACAGGAACAAAGTGGGCAACCTTGGTTAGTCGATCAACGATGACCCAGATTGAATCATGGCCTCGGTTAGATCTTGGAAGTCCGGTAATAAAATCCATTCCAATCTCATCCCACTTCCACTCAGGAATTTTCAAAGGTTGAAGCAATCCAGCGGGTCGCTGATGTTCAGCCTTAACTCGCTGGCAGATGTCACACTTGGCTACGAAAGAACCAATCTCTCGCTTCATTCCATGCCACCAAAATCTTTCTCGAAGGTCTTGGTACATTTTGGTTCCGCCGGGGTGGATTGAATAAGGGGTCTCATGGGCCTCCTTCAGGATTAACTCCTTAAGTTCCGTGACATTGGGCACACAGATATGGTCATTGAATTTCAGCACTCCTTCAGCATCTTCGGTAAAACCGGGTGCTTTGCCGAGGGAAATCTTCTTCCTAATTCCCTCTATGCTTTCATGACCTTTTTGGGCTTCTTTGATTTGATCCATCAGGGTTGGGGTTAACTCTAGATTGGCGAGATAACCATGGCTAACAAGCTCTAGTCCAAAATCTTGGAACTCTTTGAACAAGGCTGGCTGTTCGGCTTGGATCAGGGCATTCAGGGTGCAAGGTTTGCGACTAAGGGCATCGGCAACTACATTAGCCTTTCCAGGGTGATAATGGATTCCAATATCATAATCCTTGATTAATTCCATCCATCTCCTCTGTCGCAGGTTCAGATCTTTCTGGGTGAAAATATACTTCAAGCTTTTGTGATCTGTATAGACCTCGCAGCGATGTCCCGCAAGATAGGGACGCCACGTTTTGAGAGCAAGAACACAGCAGCTAACTCCAAGTCATGGGTTGGGTAATTCTCTTCATGCGGTCGCAACTGCCGGGACAGATACGACACAACTTTGCCTTCTTGCATCAGAACGCAACCAAGTCCGAGGCGTGATGCATCGCAATACACGTCGAAACTCTGGGTGACGTCTGGCATGATCAGGATTGGGGCTGAGGTTAGTCTCTTCTTCAGTTCTTGGAAACTATCCTCACACTTCTGAGTCCATTCAAATTTCTTGTCCTTCTTCAACAGTTGGGTCATAGGTTTGGCTATACTGGAAAATCCTTCAACGAACTTGCGGTAATAACCGGCAAGTCCGAGAAAGCTTCGGATTTCAAAACACTGGTTGGGGATAACCAGTCAACAATGGCTTGGATCTTCTCTGGGTCCACAGAAATTCCTCCGGCAGACACAACATGTCCGAGAAATGCCACTTACTGAGCCAAAACTCACACTTGCTAAGCTTGGCATACAGCTGGTGCTCTCGGAGAGTCTCCAAAACTAGACGCAGGTGTTCAGCATGCTCTTCTTCGGTCTTGGAATAAATAAGGATGTCATCAAGGAAAACTACCACGAACTTGTCGAGGTACTCCATGAAAATCTTGTTCATGAGATTCATGAAATAGGCTGGGGCATTGGTCAGACCAAAAGACATCACGGTGTATTCAAACAAACCGTAACGAGTGGTGAAGGCGGTCTTGGGAATGTCTGTCTCTCGGATCTTCAACTGATGGTATCCTGTCCGAAGATCGATCTTGGAAAAGACTCGGGCTCCGTTCATTTGATCGAACAGATCCTCGATCTTGGGAAGAGGGTACTTATTTTTAATGGTCACGTCATTCAGCTTGCGATAATCCACACACAGGCGTGTGGTACCGTCTCTCTTGTCCACAAAATAATGGGTGATCCCCAAGGTGAAGCGCTTGGGCGAACAAGTCCTTTGCTGAGCATATCTGCCAATTGCTTCTTCAACTCAACCAGCTCTTCCGGATTCATCCGATAAGGTCTTTGGGATATAGGGGCGGTTCCTGGGATAAGCTCAATTATGAACTCAATTTCCCGGTCTGGCGGCATACCAGGCAATTCTTCTGGGAAAACATCCTTGAACAGGTGAACAACACGGATCTCATCTAGGGCAGGTCGAGCTATGCTCTCATGGCAGCCTGGGTGAGATTGACTAGTTTCAGACACATACTCCACTTCTACTTCTTTGTCGGTGGTGATGGATACAGCTCTTCTAGCACAGTCAATTCGACCATGGTACTTGGCTAACCAATTCATACCGAGTATAACATCGATGCCTTGGGTTCCCAGAACAATTAAGTTAACTGGAAACTTTTCTCCTTTGATCTCAAGGGGTACATCGGAGCAAAACATCTTGGTCTCTACGGTGGATTCTGGGATTTGGATGACCATGGGTTTGGGTAAGAGGCTCTCGACTAAACCTCCCTTAGCAACAAATTCTTGGGTAACAAATGAATGGGTAGCACCAGAATCAAACAGAACAGTTGCAGGTACTGAGTTGACAAGGAACGTACCCAGCACAACATCCGGAGCATCCTGAGCTTCTTCAGCATTGATGTGGTGCAGACGACCCTTGGCAACAGCAGCATTTCCGCGGGTGCGGCATTCTTGCCATTTCCATTGCGGCCTTGACCATTGTTCTGTGCCGGCGCATTGGGGCGCTGGACATTCCTCTTGGGATTGGGACATTCTTTGGAGTAGTGACCCTTGTTGCCGCATTCAAAGCAGATCACATTGGGATTGCGGGTGAAGTTGTTGAAGTTTCCTCCGGGACGGTTAGGGTTAATTGGGGGTGGGGCTTGGGTGGACGATAGGCAGGCCTGGTGTTCTGCTGAAAGATACGAGGTTTCTGGCTGCTCGAACCTTCCTGAGCATTCATCCTCCTCTTGCGACCTTCATACATAGACTTGCGCTTGGTCTCCAGCTGGATGGCTTTGTCCACAAGTGACTCCAGATCACGGAAGTCATGGATAACCAAGCACACTGCAGTTCATCATGAGTCCACTCATGAAACGCTCCATCTTCTTCTCTTCTTTGTCGGTGTCATCAGGAGCATACCGAGATAAGTCGGTAAACTCATCCAGATAACCGACCACATCTTACTTCCCTGCCTCAGCTTGCGGAACTCATCCTTCTTCCTCTCAATAAGTCCGCTGGGAATATGCTTCTTGCGGAACTTCTCCTGGAACTCAGCCCAGTTGATGACATGACCAGCTGCTGGAGAGCCTTGGTAGTTTCCCACCAAGCTCTTGCAGGTCCAGCGAGATAGTGGGTTGCATACAACACTTTCTCATTTCTCCCACAGCAGCAACTTCCAGATTGTTGTCGATGGTGCGAAGCCAATCATCGGCCTAGTGGGTGAAGTCCCTTGGAGTAGGTGGGTGGGTTGGTTTCTGAAATCGCCTAAGGTAGATCGCTGGTTTCCATCGTCATTGCCATTACCACCATTGTTGTTGTTGTTGTTGTTATTGTTGTTGTTGTTGTAAGCGGCTGCGAGTTGTTGTAGGCAGCGAGATGAGCTGGCGCTCTTGCCGGGCATTTTCACTCCTCCATGATAAGTGCGAGAAGTTGGGTGGGGGTTGGGTCCGGTGGTGGTGGTGCTGATCCTGATCCTTCCGCATTGCTGCGACGGGGCGGCATCCTGAAGCACACCGGGTATAAGAGGCAAGGCAAGAAAAGTTCGACTAAGGGAAAAGACGATCTTCAAGTGGTTGATTAATTTAAGGATTATATGAAAATATTTCACACAGATTTAAACAAGACAAACATACTTATATTTCACAAACAACACATCAAGGAGTTCACATCAACATCAAGCTTACAACATCAAGCTTACAACATCACCTTACATCTAAGATACATAACATCTGGTTTCCAAAAGAACCACTACTTCGACTCGACTAGCGATAGGGGTCAACCTAATCCTGCGGTAGTGATCAAGTCACTCGCCTACTGAGGTGGAACCTCCAGCTCTAACACGTCAGCATCTGACTGGTAGGTGGCTCCTCGGGATCCTCCTCCTCGTCCTCGAGAACTGCTCGAGTGGCTCCTCCTCCTCGTCAACTAACTCCTCCTCATCATCCTCCTCCTCACAGTCCATCTCCTCCACGAAGTCATCATCGTCACTGAGGAAAGCGTTGTTCTCCTTGCGGAGATCCTCGCCCTCCTCCTCCATCTCGTCAGTATGGTGCTCTAGATCCTCAATCAGCCCGTCCTGCTCCGCCACCTTCGTGCGGAGCTTCACGATAGTCCTCCTCAGCTCTGCCCTCTTCCTGAGAAGAGCGACCTTCTCCTCCATCAGCTTCACCTCGTTCTCGCGAAGCTCAACGAGCGACTCGCGGTCAAAGTGGAGCTGAATCCTAGTGCGCAACAGATCATCCTGAGTGCACTGAAGTAAGATCTCCATGTCCATGATGTAGCTCCCAAACATCGGGTGGTAAGGTGAAGGAGTAGGGTGTCCATCGCAGTTGCGCCTCCCGTAGAACCGGAAACGGGAGTCTACTAACTCCGCCTTGTGCTCCTCACAAAGTCGGGCTAGCATCCTCTGTGTAGCAGTACAGAGACCGTCAACCCAGGTGGCCTCCTTGGTGGTGAAGATGAGCGTCCTGGAACTGGGAGACTTGATGTTCCTGCGAACTGACGACCTGATGAGCCAGCTCAGCCTTCCGACACCGTGAACATCAATCTGAGCTCCCTCAAACTCTGGAGCGGGGCGACCTAACAGCTTGGTCAACTCGAACAAGTCCCTCTCAAACGTCAGCTTGCTGTCCTTCTCAAGCTGAACGAACTCAGTCCAATGGAGTGCCATCTACAATTTTTAACAAAATTTTAAGTTAGTTAGGTGACAAGTGTATCAAAATTTTAATATAGTAGGGCAACAAGTGAGTCAAATTTTAAGCTTAATGAGAGGTGTGCAAAATTTTAGGATATAAGGAAAATGTAACATTTAATGAGAGTAAAATTTTGCATAAGTAAGAGGATTGGAGATAAGCAGTTTTCAAAATACTTCATTCCTTTCTTTTTAGAAATTCATCTTTTGTAACATTTGACAAACGACCATGCTAACTAAGGTTTCCTAAAGTCAGGATGGCTCTGATACCAAGTCTGTGGGGACCCCGGACTAGCTGTCCGAAATACCCGATTATGCTTAACACAACGATCCCGTGATCAGTCTGTCGTTGCACATAATCCGAATTGGATACCAAAGTTTACATCCATTACAATACCGAATAAAAGTCTTACATAAATGGTCATTTAGACCAAGTCTTACATAGGTGCCTTCATGGGCCAAACCAAAATATCAGCGGAAGCTACGGCGTAGTAGACATCATATTCTAACGATGACAACCCGACAGGCAGCTGACTTGTGGAGATCCTTAGTTGGCGTAGAAGTCGCCATACTCCTGCTCGGCGTAGTGTCCTCCTCGTAGTCTGGCTAGGACAATAGCCAGGGACGAAACCAATATGAGTACATTTGAATGTACTCGCAAACTACCCCAACATGAGTATGCACTAGTTTTATTTTAGTTGACAACTTTTATTTATTTAAAACATCTCTATATCTTTATTGAAAAAGGTAAGAAGAGTTTTATAACTATCTTTAAAGAAGTCACCATTTTTATCTGTTTCTCCAAAACTCCTCCTTTTTCCGACCATAGCCCGTCATGGTCCACTTTCATCCAACCACCTCATACCGATCCGTTGGTATAGGTGTAGGAAACATCTCCACTTCATTTTTCTTTTAAAACTCAAAGTCTTTTAAAAACTTGCACAAGGTCTTAGGACAGTCTCCCAATTGTCCATATCCGAGGACTCGGCTATTCGAATAGTTTTTAACACTCTGCAGAGGTAGCACGCTTTTAGCCCACATCCATCCGGCAACTCATCGTGTCTGCCACGTCTCGCCATACCAGGTGTATGCGAAGTAAGCCGCCGGCCATAGCCTCTTATTTGCTCATGCTAGTATAGGATCCTTCCCATATGACACTTTCCATCAACACCCAGTCCGTTTCCCGTCAGAAACCCTAAGTGTGAGGACTCATAGTTTTGTCCGGCGGTTTATGGTGGAACCTTCTATCCTCCCCACCAACTTGTGTGAGGACCCGGGTCAGGGGGTAGGTCCTCGGACCATCCCCTCATGCATAACGGAGTCATCTCCGTCGATGAGGTATCCCATACTAATAAGAGCAAACTACATGACTAAGCCTTTTCCCATATATGGTAAATGTGGTCGCACAGGGTAGATTGGTCGTCATAGTACTAGGACACTGTGCATTTTTCATAAACATCACCATTTTTCCACTTCTCCATTCCAACACCGACATCTCGGCATTTCATAAACTCACAAGTAATTTCAAAGGAGTTTTGAATAAACAACATTGTTTTTCCCATCCTAAATTTGATATAACTATCTTATACTACATAGGTGGCAAAATAATTTCCATATACTTTTGAAATGGGTTTTATAAATCTTGCTTTGAGAGTAAAACATGTTATGAAAGTAGATGCATATGTTTGTAGTGCAAGCTCAGAGAATAGCTTGCCTTGCTTGGCAAAGTGATCTTGCTCTTGTTCTTCAATTTCAGCAAACTCTCCTTCCTCGATATATCCGACAACGTTCTCGTCTAATTAATAAACAAACAATGCAAACAATCACTAAGCTATACAAGCAATCATCTCAACACAACAATCATGAACATCACACATAGCTACTGCACACATCAAACCATACAATTTGGTTTCAAAATAATTGAATTAAACACATTTATTTATGTTCAAATTATGGCAGAAACTTGTTGAACATGTTTAATTCACAACTTGAGTTCTGTTGGTCACAAAAATACAAACTAAAATTCTATGGAAAGCTACTGATGTGTAGAAGACAACACAATTTGATTTGGTTCAATTGGAGTTACTAAACTCCCTACACATTTGTTTGAATCCAGAAGCTTAATAACCAAGTTTTGGCTACCATTTAAATTCTGTTACTTCAAAATTAAATCCTTTTAGGGGTGCTAAACATGGCTAAATGTGATCTAACAAAATTGGTCCTAATTCATTTGGGTTAACCATTAAACATATTTAAATGTTTGAGTGCAGAAGGTGTTTAAACTTCAACTTAATACTAAACAAAACTACTGCACAATTAATTCTACCAAAATTAGGGAAGCTAACACAAGGCAGTACTAAGCTAACAAAATTGTTTGGAATTATTTGGACTAACAGAGTATCAGAAACAAACAAGTTTAGAATTTAAACCTTCTGTAGTATTTTTAATAATACTTTTTATTTATCTTTACCTAATAATAAAGACGCTAAGGCTTCCGCCTTTTAGTTTGGTAGGTCATGTGATTTGCCCCTGAAGTTGTAAATAATTACCCACCTGCCACCGTAAGTAAAAAGAACTGTTCGATATGTCTGGTGATTTCTCCTATATGTGACCGTGTCGTCGACGCGGTCGTTTCGTCCGTCGTATGCTTGGTCGGTATGTCAACCGTGTCGTACTCGAATAGTAGCTGGGGACTGGATCAAGGCCTTTGGCTCCGACGCGCGCGCTGTGGCAGAGCAGTTCGGCTACACGGGCCCAGACGTAGGCTGCCTTGAGGAAGTAATTATCGAGCCGATCGCGATATCAGCAAGGTCCTTCTTCCGGCCACACGCCGCCGCTGCAAGGCAGGGCGACCCGCGACCACAGAGATCTCGCTGGCTTTGTAGGTGCCGATCGATGGATCTCGCTGGCTTAGTGATGGTAACAACGGACGTTGGATGAGATAGTACTTAGCATTGCAATCACCCGCGAGATGACATCCGGGTCTTCCTTCGACGAGATTCGGCCGTGAACGCTAACTAATGCAGGCTAGAAAGTGTGATGACTCCCTGGGTGTTTTGACCTTGCGTGCATCGGTGCATGATCTTATTTTAGTCCATGAGTGAGCATGAAGTGACGACCAGGGCCTTCTTCGGGGTACGGTACAAATTCACCAATGTCACATTTACTTTTTTTTCAAACCCAGCTGAAGATGGACGCAGACTACTAATTTTTGGTATATATCGCCAAGCTCATGCCTGCTGGTGGTCTCTTGCATTTATGTTTTGTTGCACGAAGTCTCCTGCATATATCTTAATAAATAACTATCACCTAACAAGCTATTGTTTCTATCTCGTTGTTAAACTGTACTAAAAATATATGGATGTTTGCTTAGCAATATATTTTCTAGAAGTTGTATGTTCGATGATGTTTCCTCCCAACACTTTATATGAATCGGACGGAGTATTGTATTGTCCTACGGACCACATTATGTGAAGGCGCCGGCTCCAATGTGGGTTTGCTCATGGTCGATCCTTGCCTCCATGGCATTGGAATAAGCCGTAGCAACGCACGGGCATGTTTCCTAGTTTAATTAAATGGAATGAATCCAATTGGGTTGGTTAAACATTTTAATAAGCTTTCCAGAACAATTGAGTTTGATTTATTTGGATTCCTAAATCTCGAGATATTGAATTTCGAAGTTGGATCCAGTACTGATTTCACATTTCCAATTTAAACAGAGAAATCCAGTTATGGATAATGTTCAGATTTCTGACTAGTGGGACCTACATGGCAGTGGCACAGTGTGCGCATGAGTATTGATTTAAAACCTGACAGTGGGGTCCACTGGTCAGTGGCTTAACACGCGAAGCGGTACGCTACCGTGGATTTAAGATCCAACGGTCCACGTATGCCCACGTCGGCGACGAATGGCGGCGACCTAATTTCGGCGGCGCTGCCACGCCGGCGACGGTGGTGAGGACAGGCTGCTCACCTAGGGGCTCGGGAGGTCGTGGAGATGGCGCGAAACGACGGCGGCGACGTGGGGGAAGCTCCAGGCTGAGTTGCACGTGCTGGGGTGGACTGGTTCGTCGGCGGCGATCTCGGGTCCTTCCTCGGCGTGTCGCGGACGGCGACGAGCTCCTGGCGTCTCCCCTGTGCACGAAACAGAGGGAAAAGCGAGTGCATGAGTGCGGTGATGGTGGAGCAGAAGATGCAGGCCAGAGGGGAGAGAATGGAGCAGAGAGGCGCTGCGGCCGTGTCCGACCTCGACGGCGGCCGTGGCGCAGCAATGTCCGCCCTCCTGGCGGTGCACGGTGACAAGGGAGTGGGGGAGAGGTAGAGGGGGTGGTGTGGAGTGTGCTGCAGGTGATCAGGGGTTTTTATAGGGTCGCGGTCGGCGTATCGTGGACGGGGCGCACGGACGGCGTTCATGGCGCCCGGCGAGATCTTTTCTCGATTCCACGTCGACGGCAGAAGGGATCGAGGCAATGAGGTGTCGTGAGAGGTTCTAGGGTGTTCTAGAAGGTCGGGGTTGAGTGGCGCGTGTCGGGGTGCAGCGAGTGCGGCGAATTTGGGCCGGCTTCGCCGCGGTGCCACGGCGGAGAAACAGGGGACAGGGGCGGCATTGAGGTCAAGGGAGAGCTTGAGTGCTCTCCTCTGCGTGCAGGAGGTGCAGAGGCACGAGGTGCGCGTGCAGGGGGGGCCTGGGCGGCTCGGAAATGGCGGGGGCACGGCATGGCGACACGGCGGCACGTCGGGGCGAGGGAGAGAGGTTGGGGACGATGCTTTTGCAGAAAACCCCCTGCCTCCTCTCTGCTTCTTAATTTCCTTCTTCTTTTCTGTATTTCTGTTTCAGTCCTTCTGTTAATTCCAGAAGCACTTCTTGAATTTATTTGAGGCACTAAAACATTTTAGAAAAAATTGCAAATATTTGTGGGGCTTTCCCATAACATGTAGAAGCTCCACAAAATTTGGATTTGCAAACTAAAATGTTTTGAATCATTTTCTTTCATAGGGTTTTATTTATGGCATTTTGTTTTATTTCAATTGTTTTTTTTTGAATTTTAAAATAGGTGTAAAATATTATTTGGAAGAGATAAGTAATAAGAATGTAAATGAGAGGTTTCATATACCATTCCTCTGAATTTTGTTTGGAAATTTTTTGAGTTTCTTAATTATCACTTTTATTTTTCTTGTCTTACTTTTGCTTTTGCATTTTCTTTTTATCAATTCAAGCAAACAAGCAACACAAGCAACAAGAATTATTTACCACAAGCAACAATTGACAAACAACACATAAAATCAACAAAAGTTTTTGTTGGCTCCCATTTTTGGAATATAACACTGATAATATTTTTGGGATGTTACAAAGTGGCTCTATTAAACGAAACGGTACGCGACCGTTGATCAACGATCGAACGGCTCACGGAGCTCGCGTTCATCGACGACCTAAAAATGGCGTCGCCGGAGCTCCGGCGACGGCGAGGGTGGCCAGAGGGGGTACCTGGTGGTCTAGGGACGGTGGAGAGGACGGCGTTCGACGGTGGAGGTCGTGGGGAAGCTTGGGAGGCGAGTGGAGCTTGATGGGGAAGCTCCTGGCGTCGGCGACGATCTCCTGCTTCTCCGCGGTCGTGCTCCAACTCCGGCGAGATCCTACGGAGCTCTGGGGCACGAAACAACGAGGAAAAGACGGCGGGTGAGTGTGGTGATAATGGAGACACGAGGGAAGGCCAGGGAAGAGCAAGGGAGAGGGCAGCACGGCCTGGCCGTGTCGTCGCCTACTTCGGGCACGGCGGGGCGCAGAGAAGAACTAAGGGCAGCAGTAGCCTCGCTGCGGAGTACCCGCCCTTCTGGCGGTGTATGGGAGAGAGTGGAGTGAGGGAGAGGCTGTGGGTTTGAGGGAGGGCTCGGGGTGGCTTTTATAAGCTCGACGACGGGCGCACGGGCTCGCCGTGGACATGGTGCAGGGGGAGGGGTTCCAGGGCGCGATAGCTCGCCGTAGGGGCGGCTACGGTGTTCCAGGTGCAGAGGACTAGCTCGGAGGCGTGGCGACGAGCTGTGCGTGCGCGAGGAACGGGACGGCCTGGGAACGTTTGGACGGCGAGAGCGTGCACTGGCACGGCCGTCTCGGGCGGGTGCGGCCTCTGCGTGGCGCGAAACGGCGATGGGGGTCCCCTTCTGGGCTGGCTTCGGCGCTAGGAGAGAGCAGAGGAGCAAGGGAGAGAGGGGGGCACGGTGCTGGGGTGCTGTGGTGTCGACAACACCGTTGCCACGACGACGGCCATGGCGCACGGCGCTCGACGCTCTGCACGGCACACGCAGCTTCCCTCCTCGATTGCTTCGGCTCCAACGCGCGGTGAGAGGAGAGGAATCCACGGAGGCAGTGGCTTGGTTCAATATGATCGAAATCGATCAAATTGCACATGGATTTGATCAAACGAGGATGAACTCGGTGATGCACGGCACGTGTTCGACAGAATGTTTGGTCCAAAATTTTATTCCAATTTCTGTATTTTAATTTCACCATTTGTCTCACATGTATTCAACATGATTTGTGGTGTTGTGTTGTAATTTAATTCCAATTGCAACACGGCATATTTTGTAATTTGAATTTGATAAAGAATAAAATAGAATTTTAAATTTAGATTTTTGAAATTAAATTTTTGAGAGGGGAAAGTTATAAGAATAAAAATGGGAGTGTTAATAAACCCACTCCACTGAATTTTGTTTGAAACCAATTGAGATTCTCACTTGGAGAATTTGTGTGGCAGTTGCCATATTTATTTTTCTTGTTTTGCTTTTATTTTATTTCTCTTCTTTTCTTCATGTTCATAAATAGAGCAAGCAACTAACAGAAACAAGAAGAAATAAACAACACAAGCAACCATATGCAATCAACACATAATAATCAATAAAAGTTTTTGTTGGCTCTCATTTTTGGAATAATAATACTTATAATATTTTTGGGATGTTACAAATACGTCCAAAACGTATCTACTTTCCCGAACACTTTTGTTGTTGTTTTGCCTCTAATTTGTGTGTTTTGAATACAACTAACACGGACTAACACTGTTTTCAGCAGAATTACCATGGTGTCTTGTTTTTGTGCAGAAATCCAACTTTCGGGAAAATCCCCAGAAAATATGGCAAAGTTCCTATTTTAGCAGAAGACCCACGGAGCCCGAAAGGGAAGCAGAGAAGGGCCACGAGGCGCCCTCACCACGTGGTGGCGCAGTGGGCCCTGGGCCGCGCCACCACATGGTGAGGCCGGCTCGGGTGCCCCCTTGCGTCCCCCTCTCGACTACATATTGCCTCTGACCTAAAAACGGTGGGGGGTCGACCACTTTTTTCCAGAAATACATCAGAGCGCCGCCGCCATAAAAAACCCTATTTCGGGGACCAGAAACTCCGTTCTGGCACTCCGCCGGGATGAGGAATTGGAGGATATCATCGCCATCATCATCACCGATGCCTCTCCATCAATCATCCATGTTTCCCCCATGCATGTGTGAGTAATTCTCCGCTGTAGGCTGAAGGGATGGTAGGGATTGGATGAGATTGTTCATGTAATAGCTATAAGATTGTTAGGGCATGGTGCCTAGTATCCGTTGTTAGTACTTTATGTCATTGTTGCAACTTGTTATGCTTAATGCTTGTCACTAGGGCCCGAGTGCCATGATTTCAGATCTGAACATGTTATTGTCATGAGGATAATCATTGTTTTAGATCATATCTGCAAGTTGTATACACATATTATTGTCCGGAACCCGAGGCCCCGAAGTGACAGAAATTGGGACAACCGGAGGGATGGCTGTGATGTGAGGATCACATGTGTTCACGGAGTGTTAATGCTTTGCTCCGGTACTCTATTAAAAGGAGTACCTTAATTACCAGTAGTTTCCCTTGAGGCCCCGCTGCAACGGGCTGGTAGGACAGAAGATGTTGTGCAAGTTTCTCATTGCGAGCACGTACGACTATATATGGAACACATGCCTATGGTTAGTTAGTACTTGGATGCTTTATCATTATTTGTCTGCAAATGCCTATGTCTTGATTATTATATGAACTATCTTATCCATGCATCGCCCGTTCATCCATCCCTATGCCTACAGTATTTAATCCAGCTGTTTACCGTAATCACTACTGCTATCTTTACTTTACTGCTGCTATTATTTCGCTACTGCTACTGCTATAAAACTGTTGCTACTGATAATCTGTGTCGAGCAAGTCTATTCACAGGTGCAACTGAACTGACAATTCATCTGTTAAGGCTTACAAATATTCTTTGGTCCCCTTGTGTCGAATCAATAAATTTGGGTTTTACTTCCCTCGAAGACTGTTGTGATCCCCTATACTTGTGGGTCATCACCACCGTGACGCCGTTCGCCTGCCGCGCCGCCAAGATGGTGTGCCACGAGGACTTCATCTACGACGAAGTGGTCCCGGGCAACAACTTGAACGAGGTGGCAGACGCGGAGCCGGCATCGGAGTACCTCTTTGCGAGGGCGTCGATTCTCTCGGACCGGGTGTCCCAGCCATCGACTTCCGCGGTGCCTCTAGCCTCCGGGTCCTGATTGACTTCTCCTGCTCTCAAAGGGGAGAAGAAAAAATTATAAGTAGTTAGGTTAACTCGCATGTGGGCGAGGATTTTGTGCAATGAACAAGTATTTGTTTTATTTGGTGCCTCCGCGGCTTTAAGTTTTTAACGCCGGCTGTTGGATGTTTTTATGCAATTTTTTGTGCGCTGTTGTCACTTGTTTTGTTTTTCGCTTGAGTGGAAGCTAGTCGATCATGCGACCTTACCAAGTGTGCCCTCGCGTGAATTTTTTTGAGTCACGCACGGTACCCAGGGTGACAAAGTCCGATGACAGCTTCAATGTCAAGTTAGGTTTAACCCGGCGGTACTACTTGTTCACTGCAAGCGAGTTGCAGACGACTTGGAAGAAAACGAAACTTTTCTAAGGGATTTTGCTGCATGAGCAGGGAGTCCAGTGGTGAGTCGCGCATTGTGGCATCCGACTCTCTTTGACGACCCATCAATCATATGACGTGAGAGTAGGAAAAATAAAGACTCGAAAGCAATGTTTGAGACGAAACGGTAGCCCCCGAGCGTGTCAAGGGCGTACCGGCTTTATTTCCTTGATTGATTACATAGCATTACTGTGTAACCTATGTATAGTAGGGGGAAGCAGGCTGATGTTCCATGGACGCTTGGTCTCCTCTTCCGACTTGGAGCTGTTTCCAGGCTCACGCATGTCGACGAGGTGGTAGGAGCCGTTGCCTATCGCCTTGCTGACGACGAACGGTCCTTCCCATGGTGCCGAGAGCTTATGCATCCCTTTCGACTTTTGGATGAGTCGAAGAACCAAGTCGCCCTCGCGGAAGGAGCGACTTTTAACCCAGTGGCTGTGATAGCGGCGCAGGCCTTGTTGGTATATCGCCGTCCTGGAGAGTGCGAGTTTGCGAGCTTCTTCCAAGAGGTCGATGCCGACGAGTCGGAATTCCTCATTCTCCTCCCTGTCGTAGAGAGCGACCCTTGGCGAGTCGTGCTCCAGGTCAGTCGGCATGACGGCTTCTGCGCCGTAGACCATGAAGAAGGGCGTGTAGCCCGTGGAGCGATTTGGAGTTGTCCTGATGCCCCACAGCACCGATGGCAACTCGTCCAGCCAGCACCACGGTGTATGTTTCAGGGGGACTTCGAGGCGCGGCTTGATGCCGGCTAGCACCATATGGTTCATCCTTTCTGCCTGTCCATTGGACTGCGGGTGGGCCACCGAGGCCAGGTCAAGGCGGATGCCCTTTTCCTGGCAAAAGGCCTTCATCTCTCCTTCAGCGAAGTTCGTGCCGTTGTCGATGATGATGCTGTGCGGGTAGCCGTAGCGGAAGATGATTTCTTGGAGGAACTTGGTAGCTGTCTTGCCATTGAGCTTCTTCGTGGGTTTTACCTCCACCCACTTGGTGAACTTGTCAACTGCTACCAAGAGGTGGGTCATGCCGCCATGGGCAGTCTTGAACTGCCCCACCATGTCCAGCCCCCAGACCGCGAAGGGCCAGGTGAGGGGGATGGTTTTGAGAGCCGCCGCCGGGCGGTGGTCCTGTCGTGCATACTTCTGGCACCCGACGCACCGCCTGACGATGTCGACTGCGTCTTGGTGCGCGAAGAGCCAGAAGAAGCAGTGTCGAAACGCCTTGGTGACTAGGTTGCGAGCGCCGACGTGATGGCCGCAATCTCTGGAGTGTATCTCATGGAGGATCTTCTTGCCCTCCGCCGGCTCGACGCAGCGGAGGAAGATGCCCGACACGCTTCGCTTGTAGAGCTCGTTGTTGATGATGGCGTAGGAGGAGGCTCGGCGTATCATCTGTCGCGCCTCGACCTCCTCGGTTGGCAGCACCTTCGTGGAAAGGTACTTGATGTATGGCACTCGCCAGTCAACCTCATCTGAAATTGTCAAGACGAGTTTTGGTTGTGGCGGGTTGGCGATGTCGACTTCGGCGATCGGCTTTACGGAAGGGTTGTGTAGGTGGTCGATGAAGACATCGGGCGGGACTGGGTCTCGCTTGGATCCGAAGCGTGAGAGCTCGTCTGCGGCTTCGTTCTTTCGCCGGTCGATGTGCTTCATCTCCATGCCGGCGAAGTGGCCACCGATCTGGTCGACGAGTCGGCGGTACGCCGCCATGTTGGCGTCGTTGGCGTCCCAAGTACCCATCGTTTGTTGGACGACGAGGTCGGAGTCGCCGTAGTAGAGGATGCGGCTGACCCCCATCTCCTTGGCTACGCGCAAGCCGTGCAGGAGAGCTTCATACTCGGCGACGTTGTTGGTGCAGGTGAAATGGATCTGCAACACATATCGCATCTTGTCACCCTAGGGAGAGATGAGGACTATCCCAGCCCCCGAGCCCTCATACATCTTGGACCCGTCGAAGAACAGGACCCATCGCCCTCCCTCGTAAGTCGGAGGCGGCAGCTGTGTCTCCATCCAGTCGACGAGAAAATCTGAGAGCGCTTGCAACTTGATCGTAGTGCGCGCGGCATACTGGAGTCCAAATGGTTGAATCTTCGTGGCCACTTGGCGTCCCGTTGCTTCTCTGTTGCGGATGATATCCGCCAGGGGAGAGGAGCTGACCACCGTCATCGGGTGGCCCATGAAGTAGTGCCGAAGTTTTCTTGAAGCAAAGAATACACCGTATACAAGTTTTTGATAGTGTGGGTACCGTTGCTTCGACTCTGTCAGGCACTCGCTGACGTAGTAGACCGGTCATTGGACTAGCTGGTCCTGGCCTTCCTCCTTGCGCTCGACGACCACCACACTGATGACTCGATTGGTCGCGGTGATGTATAGCATCATTGGCTCGTTCTCCAGCGGCGAGGCAAGGATGGGTGCCTCGGCCAGCGTCTTCTTCACCGTCGTGAGGGCCACCTCCGCCTCGTCATTCCAGGTGAATGTGTCCGACTTTTTGAGGAGTCGGTACAGAGGCATCACCTTTTCGCCAAGTCGCGATATGAAGCGGCTCAAGGCGGCGACGCACCCGGTGAGCCGCTGCACGTCTCAAACTTCTCCGGCCGTTGCAGGGCCTCAATCGCCTTGATCTTGTCTGGGTTAGCTTCAATGCCTCGCTCGGAGACGATGAAGCCCAGAAGCTTCCCCGCGGGTACGCCAAAGACGCATTTTTTCGGGTTGAGCTGGATCTGGTACTAGCGGAGGTTGTTGAAGGTTTCCATCAAGTTGGCGATCAAGTCGGAACTTTGTCCCGACTTGATGACAATGTCGTCGACGTAGGCGTGGACGTTGCGACCGATCTGGTCGCGCAAACAGTTTTGAATGCACCGCTGGTATGTTGCCCCGGCGTTCTTCAGGCCGAAAGGCATGGAGACGTAGCAGAACGCTCCGTAGGGCGTGATGAAGGATGTGTTCTCCTGATCTTTGGGTGCCATCTTGATCTGATGGTACCCGGAGTAGGCATCCAGGAAGCACAGCGCCTCGCACCCGGCAGTTGAGTCGATCAACTGGTCGATCCGGGGTAGTGCGAACGGGTCTTTGGGGCAGGCTTTGTTGAGGCCGGTGTAGTCGATACACATCCGCCACGTCCCCTTCTTTTTCGGGACAAGCACCGGGTTCGCAAGCCATTCCGGGTGCATGACCTCGGCGATGAACCCGGCAGCTAGGAGCCTGGCGATCTCTTCGCCGATAGCTTTGTGTCTTTCGCCGTTAAAAACGGCGCCGAAATTGCTTCACAGGTCGCATGTTTGGGCCGACGTTGAGCTTGTGCTCTGCGAGCTCCCTCGGCACACCCGGCATGTCAGAAGGTTTCCATGCAAAGATGTCCCGATTCTCACGGAGGAAGTCGCAGAGCGCGCTTTCCTATGCGGAGTCCATGTGAGCGCCAATCACAGCCGTCTTGGAGGAGTCGCCCTCGACCAGTGGGATGCGCTTGGTGTCCTGGGCCGACTTGAACTTGTCGCGGCTTTCCAGAGTCGGCTTCTTGACGATTGTCATGTCGTTGGGGTTGACTTGAAGCTTGAGCTTCTCCAGCTGTTCCGAGACGATGACAGACTCGGCGTACACCGCGTTGCCCTTTTCGCACTCGATAGCGCGATCGATGTCGCCGTTGACGGTGATGATGCCGTTGTTACCCGACATCTTCATCTTGAGGTAGGCGTAGCAGGGTCTGGCCATGAAATTGGCGAAGGCGGGTCACCCAAGGATCGCGTGGTAGGAGCTGCGGAAGTTTACAACCTCGAACCAGATCTTCTCAAGCCGGTAGTTCTTGGGCGTGCCGAAAATGGCGTCGAGCGCGATCTTGCCTAGCGGGTAGGCCTTCTTCCCCGGGACGATGCCGTGGAAGGTGGTGTTGGTGGGGATCAGCTGTTCATCGGGCAACTTCATGCACTGGAACATCTCGTAGTACATGATGTTGATGCTCGACCCGTCATCCATCAGCGTCTTGGTCAGGATGTAGCCCTTGACATGCGGGGCGACGACCAAAGCAAATTTGCCCGGGTAGTCGACACGAGGAGGGTGGTCTTGACGGATCCAGGTGATCGGCTGTTCCGACCAGTTCAACCGTTGCGGCACGTCCGGCAGAGTTGCGTGGATGGCGTGGCTGATGATCTTCTCCTCACGCTTGGAGTCGAGGCCGACGAAGGTGTGACACATGAACCCGACAGTGGGTGGCATTCCTGACTGCGGCTCCTCATCCTCTTCCGGAGCTCGTTTCTTCGCTCCATTCTTGGCCTTGATGATCTCGGCCGTCCAGCTACACTCGTCAGTCGTGTGAGCTGCGGGTTTACCGGGCAGGCTGTGATACCTGCATGGCATGGCTAGGATCTCCGCGGCTATGAGCTTCTTGCGCGGCTGTTGTTGCGCTGGCTCTTGAAGCCGCGTCCCCCTGTGGACGTGACTGTGACGAGGTCAGAGCCACCATCACCCTTGCGCTTTTGGGCGCTAGAGTTTCTGGCTTGGGGCTTGCCCTTGCTCCGGTTTCCCTTCTTGTCGTCGTCTTCTTCCTCCGAGTCGTCATTGGTGGTGTCGGAGTCAGCGTATTTGTGTACGATGGAGAGCAGCTGCCCCATCGTCATGTCTCCCTTGTGGGAGTGCCTCAGCTTTTGCCTGAGCGACTCGAACGTGTTGTTGTCCTCGAGGTGAGAATGCACTGTGTCGACGTTGAGGTGTTCGGCCGAGTTGATCAAGTCGGCGACCCGGCGATACCACTTCCTGGTGGATTCGCCCTCCTTCTGGACGCAGTGCTTGAGGTCTTCGACAGTCGCGGGTCGCTTGCACGTCCCTTCGAAGTTGGAGACAAACATCCTCTTCAACTTGCCCAGGAGTTTATGCTATTCCTGGGGAGGTTGTTTAGCCACATACGCGCTGTCCCTTCCAACATGAGAGGGAAGTAACGAGCACAGCAGAGTGAGGACGCGCTCTGTATGCTCATCGCGCCAGGCAGTCCTGCACCCAGGTCTCCGGGTTCATGGAGGCATTGTACTTGGGCACCTCCCTCGGCTCCTTGAAGCTGCTAGGGAAGCGCTCGCTACGGACGGCGGGTCTGAAGCATCGCGGGCTGACGTCGTCATCGTCGTGATGAGCCGCCTCGCCGCGTTTGTCGTTGAGGTGGAGGCGCAGGTCGGGAGCGGTGTGGTTTGAGCCCGCTTGGGCGTGGTTGTTGTTGATGGTGTGCCGAGCATCATTGCGGGCTAGGCGAGGTGGGTTGCCTCCCGCCGCGTTGCTAGATACGGTCGGCTCTTCATGACGGCTTCGAGGTGGCGGCTTTGCTGCGCCTTGCCCTGGCGAGTTGTTCGCAGGACTTTGATGGGCAGTGGAAGCCGCCCTCTCGCTGGGCGGCTGCCTAGAGTACAGCCGGCCGTCGGAGTGGGACATGTTCTCCTGCAGCTCCTGGGCCTTCTCCACCAGCCGGCGCCCCTTACTCCAGAAAGGGTTCTCCTTCACGTGCAGCCTCTTGAACTAGGAGGCGGCAGCCGTCATGCAGTCCATAGGAGTGCTGAAGACTGCAAGGTCGCCGTCCTCGTCATTCCTTGCTGCGGGCGGTGGCGTGGGAGCCGGGGCCCAGGGAGGTGGACGAGGTGCTGGAGGCGGCATGGGCTGCTGGGGCTGCTGGGGAGCCTGGTGTGAGGCCTCAGGCCGGGACCTGTCGCACTCCTCACGCTGCCACGGGATCTCGCTCTCTCGAGCGAAATCGTTGTTGAGGGCACGAGTCGCAGCTCCAGATTGGAGCCGAGACTTGCTCTTCCTGTGCTCCTCGGTGACTGCGGAGAGGGTAGTCGCCTGGGCGTTGATGGCCTGATCCTTTTTACGGAGCTCCTCCTTCTGCCAAGCCATGTCCCATCGGATCTCCTCAAGCTGAGGAGCCAGGTTGACGGCGTTCAGGGGCGCGACGGGAACGTCAAGCGGGTCATTGGTATGACCGGCCTGTCCCCGTAAAGCGGCGAGTGACTCGTCACGTTCCTTGTCCCGCTGGATCTGCTCGCGGCGGGTCTTCTCGCGCTGCGCCCGGTCGCGTTGCGCTTGCTCGCGGTGCTCTTGGTCACACTGCGCCTGGTCACGTTGCGCCTTTTCGCGCTGCGCTTGCTCACGCTGCGCCTGGTCGCATTGTGCCTTCTCACGCGCTTGTCTCTGCGCGTCAGGGTCACTAGTGGTGGTGTTTGCCGCCTCACCGGCCATGCAGATGGTATTCGGAGTCACGGAGTTGTCCGAGGCCAGGTCGGTCGAGCCCTCCGACTCGTAGTGGAGGGCAGGCAGGATCGACCCGGCGTCATTGTCATCGTCGTCGATCTGGATGGTCTCCGCCTAACGCGCCTGGAGCTGGTCGAGGGCGTCGTTGACGGCGGCTTCATCGGCCGTCTCGGCCCATGGGATGGGCGTGTCGTCGATGCAGTCGAAGGTGACGCCCTCCTCCATGGCGCCGCAGAAGCCGACAAGGCTGTGACTGCCGTCCCAAACGGGATGGTCGTCATGTAGATCGGGGCGCGAGCAGTGCGCCCCAGGTGTGCGCGTCGGCGACGTAGCCAACTCCCTCGTGCTCGAAGTAGGTGCTGCTGACGATGTCGCCACGGCCAGGCATGGCGGCCGGGTCGAAGAAAACGCCGGTGCCAAGCTTCGGACTCTCCGTGAGGTTGATTCCAGCGATCGCTGGCCCCACGGTGGGCGCCAACTGTCGTGGTATCGTCACGGCAGATGCCATGGGGGGTGGCTTAAGTCAGGTGTGAGCCAGGCGACTTAGGATCACGAAGAGGTAGCATGCAGTGTTTACCCAGGTTCGGCCCCTCTCAGCGAGGTAAAGACCTACTTCCTGCTATCTGTATTGAAATGTGTTGGGGTGTACAATGGCGTGCGCGCTAGAGCTTGCGGGTGCTCTGGCGGCTATGGAATGAGATGAATCTACCTCTGGGGTTGCGCCTAGCCGACTTTATATAGGAGTCGGCTAGGGTTTACAGGGAGCGACGGGTGACTAGGCGGCGCTAGCTAACTCGCTACAAGTGTGGCTTCGTGGACGCACTCCTCGGGATACGCGGATCCTTCTCTGATTCGGAGATATCTGCTTGCCGCCTTCTTCGAGCCGGCCCACCGGTACCTTGGGACCCGGCATCCTGGAAAGATGGCCTTCGGGTGGGTTCTGGGCCACCCGGCCTTGTGGTCTGACTCGTGGTCTTGGGCCTACCCGGTTGGGCATCCCCCCATCACAAACCTATGAAAAGTTGTTTGATGGAGGTAGCTAAAATACTAAGCAATGCCTCAGTTCTCGTGGGGTTTCCATTGCCCTAACCCGAATTGCATATGAGCTTCTAAAAGCATGCTATTTTTCGCAGTCCCTTCGATAAAGCTCTACAAACAAAGATTTAGATCTAGGCATTCGTCCCCATCTGGGTGATTGTTGGTGGCGATCCGGGTCGTAAAGGATAGAGGTTGAGTTCTCCCCTAAAAACCCACTAGTATTTCTCTGCTAGCGCCTAGCAGCGATAGTGTGATGCGACATGTTTTTAGCATGAACTAGCAGTGGTTGGCGATGGAATACTTGCTGAGTTCCTTTTGGATATTTTATGTACTTCTCGTTTTTAACTAAATTTGTGTGTACACGATTCTTTACTCGCGGATCGCCCCATTGGGGAGTGGAGGAGGCGGAAGTGACGCATCATGACGGGGACCGTTCGTGGACAGGATACCAACATGTGCTGCCACGCGTCTCGTGCTCGGGGAACGATGGGACGACTCTCCTGCGCCTCGAAGTTGGGGCACCCTGGGGCCAAGGCCCGCCCCTAGCCCCAGGACGCCTGCGGGCTACTATCGGTGTCCCGGCATAGCCCCCCGGGATCCAGGCGGAAGGAAACCCGCCCTTTGGGAGGCAGGAGACGTGGCGCCCTCAACCACCGTAGAACCAGAGCTCCCGGGGGTCTGGGACCACCCCGGCGCTCGGAACCCGGGCAAAGCGCGCGCTCCACCCGGAGGGAAGAGAGGACCAGAGGCGGGCCGCGTGGCAAGAGATTCCTGCGATGCTGCCCGAAGAGAGTAGCTTCGCAGGGAAGGAAGCACAACGAGTGGCCCAGATGGGACCGGTCACGCGCGCGGCAGAGCGCAGACCTGATCATGATGGGACCCGCCGTGTCATCCCATCCCAGGCAGGGACTGAGCGTATCAACGACCATACCCTGGATAGGCTCCGACGAGCCATCACATCCAGCTTGGCGGGGAGACGGCATGAAGGCCAGCGCAACAGCAACAGTGGACACGAAGACCAGCGACAACTAACACTTGGGCTGCGGCACAACGCGTGCCCCAACCAGGTGGCCAGCCCTCCTCCTGACCGCCTGTGGTGACCCCTTGAAGTATAAAGGAGGCCCATGGTCGGGAGGCAAGGGGGACGGAGGATAGCTAGCAGCCCTTCTCAGTTTAGACACATAGCTCGGGGGCTTGTCGAACCCACCTCGGAGACCTTCCCGAGGTGGAACTCGGAAAGTTCCCAAGTGTAGACAAGAAGGCTGTGAGCAACACATTGTACTTCACCACTCATTATCAATCAAGCCAGACAAGCAAGACGTAGGGCATTACGGGGCGACGCGGCCTGAACCTGGGTAAAATCTCGTGTGTTCGTGCTCGTTTCCGGGATCTGACTTCGAAGCACCTCACGCCCTTCTACCGAACAAACAGGGGGTGTTCGCCACCCCCGGTGTCCGTGTTTCGGAACACGACAGGTGAGTGATGGTTCCATGCATCTTTGTGCACGTGGTACTAAAATACCAAAATATCCTAAATTGTGCATAAAACTTGGGTAGGTCCTCTTTTTTCTTTAGAACGCTCATTTACTCAAAACATAATATTTGTTATTCAATGGGTTCTTTGGACCTTTTGATTGCATGTTTCATTCGTTGATTCTTTTTCACACTCATACTTTTGTAATATTTGATCCTCAATATAGTTTAATTCCCTCTAATGGTTCATTATTGAATATGTTCATTTTATTTCACTCATACATGAGAAATTCACGCATTGGGGAGAAACTCTCACTATATGGGCTTTCTAAATATTTCCACCCATTTCGTCAATGGATATCAATGGATGCCTTGGGTGCTTAGGCGCCCTATATGGTTGATGTTGTCGTGGAGCTCAACATGCTGAGAAACTTCGGGCAATACTTTCGGAGTCTCCAAATAAATTGTGAAGATTGCCCTGGGCAATTTGTGTGGGTGTGGTGTATGCCCTCAAGATCACCTCATAAAAGAATCATGGCACCCTTCATTGTGCGAGAGCACGAGGATAATAATATGAGCCATTAAGTGGCTATTGAAGATAATTATGCCTCCGCACCTCTCCAATGGAGAGTAAATTACATTGAAAAGTGAACTTCGGGAAATTATCATCTCCACATGCCTCGGTTATTTATAAACTGAGCTCCTTGTTTGTGCATTTACTTTGTGATAACCGTCGAGATTGAAGTTATACAATCACAATCTCATAGTTGCTTATCTTATTTAACATAAGTTGTTGGTGCACATCAGCGAGCCTAGTGGATTTTAGGTTTTATGCTTGATAACTAAATGATAATTTTATCCGCATCTATTCAAGCATAACCCGTAATCATTTTAAATTGCATACTCGCCCGCTCTAACCAACTTTCACATCAAAAATATGACTTGCATGGTGGATAATGTCCACTATCATTATTAATGCAGTGATGAAGGCATTCTTTAACATACATTATTTCGAAATGTCCCCCCATTTAGGTGGTTGCATGATTAATGCAGTGATGAAGGCATTCTTTAGATAGGCGAAGGCTGCAACATAATTATCATCTACATGAAAATGAATATCTTTTTGCAAGAGGTCAGCCAGTGGTTACGAAAGCAATAATTTCAATAATTTGGTTTATAACAAACTTGTATGACAAAGGAAGTTCTTCACACTGTTTATATCATAAGGCAACCATACCTTTCAATAGTTTCACTGCATGATCTCGTCTATCTATTTGCCCTTACCGCGAACCTTATGACCGAGCACACTGCCCTTCTTTATCATGAAGCGACATCTTTCCCAGTTGAAGATGAGTCAAGTTTCCTTGCATCGCCGCAAGAGATTATTTAGATTACAAAGACGATTATCAAAATAGGTAACATATACTGATAAATCATCCATTAGTACCTTCATTATTTTTTCAACGAAGTCACCAAAGATAGAATGAATGGAATGTTGGAAAGTGGATGGCAATTATAAATCATCCATTAGTCCTTCATTATTGTCTAGCCAACCTTTCTAATTATTTGATCTGAATGGCAACACCCGGTCCTTGTCCCCATGTTTAACTTCCGATAATCAATACATATTTGATATCCAACAATAGTTTTAGCAGGGTGAATTCATTATTTTCTTTAGGGACAATAATGAGTCCATGGTAGATTATAACAGACTGTCCGATTATACCATCGCAAGCCAGCTTATTACCTCTTTCATTGCCATTTTTTGTGAGGATTGATGCATGTAAAATGCATACATGAACTTTGCATTGTTTTACTTATATTTCAATCATATTTGCATCATGTAAGAGTTATATCATTGTTTTATAATGATTTTGGGAATATGTCATTATTTTTCTATTTTTATGGAATTAACCCTGCATAGGCAGAAAACCCTATTTTCTATATTTTGATGTTTCAGGGACCCAAACGACGTCCAGATGACCTAATAATTTACGAGCATCAATTTTTGGAAGGAACAAAGCGTGGGAGCGAAGGAAGCAAACAAACGGAGGCCCGTGGGCCAAAAGAGGGTGGCCCACACGACCAGATTCCCTGGCCACATGGGACCCACCAATTTGGCCCTCGAGGCTCCGTTGCCGTCGATCTTTTTTCCACCGAATCCGTCTTGACCTAAAACCGACTATAAAATAGTCCCCGACGCCCTTCGGAAAGGAGCGCCACCGAAACACAGAAACAAAGACCTGGAGCTGCAGATTGGAGGGGAAAACTCCAGCGGGGCGCTGCCGGCGTGGTCTCCATCTTCTCCAACGACTTCTCTACCGTCTCCATGATGAAGAGGGAGTAGTCCACCCTTGGACTATGGGTTTGTGGAAGTAATTAACTTATGTATCTCTCCTCTCTTGAGCTTCACTAATTAGTACCGTATGAGCTGCTGAACATGATTACGGTTATCTATGTAATACCTATGTGGTGGATCTTTTTATGAGTTAATATATGTTTGAGATTACAATAGTTTTGTTTCAGTTATGAAAGTAGATGCATATTATGTACCCCGTTCTTGTTTACTTTTTTTGATCAAGCATGTTTATGAGAGCGTGTGAGGGGTGATGTGTGCATTAGTTGGAGTAACGGGGGGTGGCTAGTGCGGTAACAGTGAGAGAAGTTCCGCGATCCACTTGGGTATGTTTAATTTACTTTGTCGTTGATGCATGTAAAATGCATACATGAACTTTGCACTATATTACTAGTATTCCAATCATATTTGCATCATATAAGGGTTATATCAATGTTTTATAATGATTTTTGGGAATATTATATTTATTTCCTATTTTATGGAATTAACCCTGCGCAGGCAGAAAACCTTATTTCTTTATTTTAATGTTTCAGGGACCCAAACGACGTCCAAATGACCTGCAAATTTACGAGCGTCAATTTTTGGAAGGAAGAAGACTTGGGAGCGAAGGAAGCAAACAAGGGGAGACTCGAGGGCCAAGATAGGTGGGCCCACGCGGCCAGGTACATGGGCCGCGTGGGACCCCTCCTTTTGGGCCTCGAAGCCCCGTTGTCATCGATCTTTTCTCCACCGACTCGGTTTAACCTAAAACCGCCTATAAAAATAGTCCCCCGACGTTCTCTCGAAGGAGCGCCGCAGAAACACCGAAACAGAGACCTGGAGCTGCAGATTGGAGGGGGAAAACTCGGGCGGGGCGCTGCTGGGGTGGTCTCCATCTTCTCCAACGACTTCTCCACCGTTTCCATGATGAAGGGGGAGTAGTCCACCCCCTGGACTTGGGTTTGTGGTGGTAACTTATGTATCTCTCCTCTCTTTGAGCTTCACTAATTAGTACCGTATGAGCTGTTGAACATGATTACGGTCATCTATGTAATTCCTATGTTGGATATTGTGGTATGAGATGATATTTGTTATGCATTTACTGTTGTGTTGGAACTTTTATGACTTGTCATACTTTCGAGATATTCTACGATGCATGTGATGGCTTGATTTATTCATAATGCCTTGTTTATCCTTGTCATGAGGTGATTGACACCACCAAGTGTAGATAGATGAGAGAGATGTGGTCACACACACGAAAGATAAATCATTGCACTAGTGTTTATAATATTGTCCATTAATAAGTATGATGTATGTAGGTACGGGATGGCCGATGTGACACGACATAGATATTGAGTGACACAGTACCGCCCAACATCCTTTATCTGGGGTAAAAAGGGAGAAGTATGATGTGGGAGTGACAGCAACCACGCTAGCCTTACGAGGGTGACCTAGCAACACAAATGAGTATTTCTTTCAACTATGTGTTTTAGGACATATAGCCGTCATAAAAGCTACCATTAAAACATGATAATTGTGTGTACTTTATCTATAACATGATAATCACCGTAGATGAGAGAGAGAGGATTAAGTGAACCCATGAACCTATGTCCATTGTTCCTATAAGAGAAAACCTTTGTCTTGTCCTCTTGCATTGAAGAGGATTGGGACACTTTTACATTCTTGTTTTGTTACATTAAACTTCCATCAATTAAGTCAACCACCTTGTTCTTTAAACTTGTTTAGTGCATAATCAACTAAAACTTGTGACACTTTAGTTGTAGGGAATAGATAACTTTTCCTTCTTGCTCCTGCGGATTGATACCTTACTTCCACATTGAGAGGTGCTACAGTGATCCCCTGCTCTTGGGGGTAATCAAGTACTTTTCTGGCGCCGCTGCCGGGGAGCGTAGCGCTTAAGTTTCTATTCTTGTGTGCACTTGACTTTAGATTTATTTATCTTGTTTTATATCTTGCAATCATCTAAGCTTGGGGAGGTTCCTTTAAACTTGTTTGGTTGTGAGTTTCTCATTAGTTTTATTTTCAGTTATATATATCGAAAACCCAAAAAAAATAGAAAATGGAAAACAACAACAAAATTAGAGAGCTTTATGAAATTTATCTTGAGTTAGGACATGATATGTTTGAGAAGAAAATTAAAAAATCTATGGAAAATTATTTGCATGATGGTAGCAATGTTATTACTATAAATTCTTTGCACACTATTGCTAATGCTATGGAAAAGTCTAAGCTTGGGGAAGCTAGTTTTTATGAAAATGATCCTTGTAGTTCCCCAGCTTTGGAGGAGAAAATTTGATGTGATAATACTTTGTCTCCTATATGCGATAATTCTAATGATGCTTGTGATATTCTAAATCCACCTACTGAAAGTATTCCTTTTGAAATACCTATGGAAATTGTTGAAATGGTTATGGATGAACGTTATGCAGGGGATGGAACAATCCGTCCAAGTGATCACTGGTTGAAACTTAAAGAACTTTGTGGGTTGTTTAAGGTTGCAAGTTTATCAAGAGAAAATGCCATGAAGAAATTGTTTCCATTGTCACTTAAGGACAAAGCAAAGGAGTGGTATGAGCTAATGGATGATCCTCGTCATTTGGAGTGGAAGGAGCTTGAATCTCTCTTTTACTCTAAATTTTATCCTCCTTATGAATGTATTTAGATAGGAGTTACATTTTTTATTTTTGTCCTCGTGATGGAGAAAGCATTGCTCAAGCTTGGGGAAGGCTGAAAACATTATTACTCAAATGTCCTAACCATGAGCTTCCTGAGAAAATAATTGTCATTACAAGGATTATCTAGATTCATGTCCAGGAGGTTCTTTCACAAGTAAGAAGGTTGAAGCTAATTGGGATCTTCTTGAAACAATTCAACGCAATACTGAAGATTGGGATAACGACAAAGGTAAAGAATCAGGTATAAACTATGAGTATGGTTGCATTAAGTCTTTCTGTAAAACTGATACCCGTAGATGTGATAGCCTTCAGTAGCTACCTGCAATGAAAAGTAAATGGGGTTAGGTTGAGCTTCCAAGTGCAGAGTATGTAGTAAGTGGAAGACGTGTTTTCCCCACGAGGGTGACTCGAGGGTTTAATATCGAACTCTCGGGGAATCAGTAGTGAAAGATTTATCTTCCTATCATTCTTTTGGTCACCTACAAAACAATGTTAAATGTTTTGGTCCTCAACCTCACCTGTGGTTGTCAAGCACAAGGTGTAAGAATGATATCAAGATAGTTATGCAATGCAAGCAAGAAATAAATATGCAATGATGGTAAATAAAATGCAAGGATGATGATAACAATAATAAATGATATTTTGGGTTTTTAATGATGTATGCAAGATGTAAAAGTGTTTTTGTATTTTCGGATTTAATAATGGCAAAAATGTAAAAGTGATAAAAGTTGTTGGAAAGTTGTTTCTTATGATTTAAAATGGATCGGGGTTCATGGTTTCACAAATGCACTCTCTCTTTAATAAAGTGGTAGACAATGGAACACTAGAGTTGACATATGAGATTGCAAGACAAAAGTTTAGTGACAAGTTACTAATTATATGGGCATCACGTCCTAAGATAGAGACCTTTTGTTTATTAGTCTCACTTATACTTCACCAAGATGCGAACTAAATCATAACACCTCAGTAATTAAGATAACTCAGAGTATAGCCTTAAGTATGATGACATGAAGTTAAAATAAGAACATGCTAGATCTAGTCATGGAGTAGTGGCAATGGTCACTCCCACATCTCCGGTAACATGGTATTTTTGTTTATCCCTAGTGAGGCAACAAAGTAAGGTCGAGATACCCAAGTGGATCGCAGAACTTTCTCTCACGTTCACTGCACTAGCCACCCCCCGTTACTCCAACTAATGCACACATCACCCCACACACGCTCTCATAAACATGCTTGATCATAACAAGTGAATAAGAACGGGGTACATAATATGCATCTATATTCATAACTGAAACAAAACATTTGAAATCTCAAACATATATTAACTCATAAAAAGATCCACCACATAGGTATTACAACGATGACCGTAATCATGTTCAGCAGCTCATACGGTCCTAATTAGTGAAGCTCAAGAGAGGAGAGATACATAAGTTACTTCCACAAACCCATAGTCCAGAGGTGGACTACTCCCTCTTCATCATGGAGACGGTGGAGAAGTCAATGGAGAAGATGGAGACCACGCCGGCAGCGCCCCGTCAGAGTTTTCCCCCTCCAATCTGCAGCTCCAGATCTCTCTTTCGGTGTTTCTGTTTTTCAGCGGCGGTCCTTCCAGAGAACGAGGGGGTTATTTTTATGGGCGTTTTTAGGTCAAGACAATGTCAGTGGAGAAAAGATCGACGGCAACGGAGCCACGAGGGCCAAAAGAGTGGGCCCCACGTGGCCCAGCCCCACGTGGCCAGGAACAGGGGCCACGTGGGCCACCCTCTTTTGGCCTCTGACCTCCGTTTGTTCGCTTCCTTCACCCCCAAGTCTTCTTCCTTCCAAATTTCGACGCTCGTAATTTTGCAGGTCATTTGGACATCGTTTGGGTCCCTGAAACTTAAAAGGAAAAAATAGGGTTTTCTGCCTGCGCAGGGTTAATTCCATAAAAATAGGAAAATTATGAATATTCCAAAAATCATTATAAAACATTAATATAACCCTTATATGATGCAAATATGATGGGAATACAAGTAATATAGTGCAAAGTTCATGTATGCATTTTACATGCATCAACATCCCCAAGCTTAACCAATACTCGTCCTCGAGTATGAAGGTGATAAAACTAACATGGACTTTGCAATTTAATACTAACAATGGATATCAAAGATGATTACTATTGCTACATAGAGTCAAATGATTCATTCTTCAAAGGAGTAGCAATATGCAAGATAGTTTATGAAGTGATATCAAGTATTCAAAGCAAGGATGTTCAATGATATTCACAAAGTGTAACATAGAAGAAAGTATATGGACCACATGTATGCATAATGGTAAGAACATCCTACATTGGTCATAGAGTGTAGATGAAAATCTGAATATAAAAGGTGGACACTTTGGAAAGATATATATGTGAGTAGAGGTAAAGCATGCATAAGTTTCATCTAACTTCCAAACTCTTCTACTTAAGTTAATGATTGCAATGGGAATCCTTGGTGTCAAGCTCTCATTACCCCTATCATAGCATCTTGAATGATTAAGTTTAAGTGAAAGCAAATATGAGTAGTGTGCTTGACAAAGTAAGGTTGGTGTCTCATGCCCCTTGAATACAAGTACCTACACCATGTTACTCAACTTGGGAAACAAAGCAAGTTCAAGTTAATATCATTGTAAGTAATAATAGTATCATCAAGAGCGTCAACTGGGGTACCTCTTGTCCCAGGATATGGAACAAGCCCATATCAAAATGACAAGACAAACAAACAAATGAACAATCTCAACACCCTTTTTATTTACCATTGGAATAGCTTTTTATTATAAGGTGTATCACAGAAGGTTCACCATAGCATGTAAGTAAATTTCCACCATGAATGATGCATGGCTTAGATTAGCGGCCCAGGCGTCTCTCTAACCATTTATACAAACTCATTTAAACTACTTCATTTCCCATTTATTTCACCATGATAGGCATCCATAAACAAAAGTACATGATATCAACTAAATGAGATGAGGAGCATGTTGAAAGCTTGCATGTGACAGCACATATGGGCTAACTCCAACCTCGACATTTATCAAGCCACAACATCATAATCTTAATCACAATGGGTCATGTTTTATTTATGCAATAAAATAAAGTGTGCATCAAGTTCGTGAGAGCTATATAACCAACTTTTCCCATAACAATCAATAACATAAACATTTTCATTCAGAGGTATAGATAACACAAATAACATGATAAACATACTCGGAATAGCATAAAGCTAATAGGTAGATATGGTGGACTCACTGGAATAACTTTGGTTGAAGGTGTTGGAAACAAGTTTTTGCTTGTTGGAATTTTTGGGCTAGCAAGAGGGAGAAAGTTGACCATCTAATGCATGCATGAGTGTCCATAGAACTAACTAATCCATGTTAAACAAGTAAAATAACATTCAGCATCAAAACATGAATAAGAGATAGCTCTTGATAAAGATTTGCAAATTATTACTCATTAACAAGCTCATGAATCATGCAACTATATGTACTTTAAAAATACTCAAACATCCCTTTTCCCAATCTTATAATAGCATCCAACATATTTCAACCCATATTTCCAGTAGCTCTTTCATATATAAATGATAGTGTGGTGGTCTCACAAAACAAAAATCAAACAAAACAAACAAAAAGACGCTCCAAGTTTATGCGATAAAGTGTTTCGATCGAAAAACAGAAGTTAGACGTGTGCAAACCGAGAGTGTGTAGGTCCAGTGGGGTTGTCTTCACATCCCCAAGCTTATGGTCTTCACCATCCTTGGATAGCTCTTGGTGCATCTCCTCCAATCCCTGTGAAAAAACTTCAAAACACCGTTTCTCCCATTTCTTTTCTGTGGGGTGCATTAGTAGTGATAAACAAATAGATTTCTTGCTGCATATAATCCTTAACAAAAATTCATATGAATGTCCAGAAAGTATAATGTTGTATGCCTACTCATAAACTCAATTGGATCAAAAAATTCAAGTTAAAAGTTCAAAGCATGCATCAAACAAAATGGGACAGAATCTGTCCAGAAAAACAGCAGCAGCAAAACGTATTTTTCTACCCTACCAAACTTTTCGAAAAATTCCGAAAAATTCATGCATACAGAGGATGAAAAGTTGCAACTACAGTTCAAATATGAGCTCATTCGGAGTTACAGAATAAGAATTAAAAATCATACCGTGCACAGATTCGTGCAGGAATAAAATCTCCGAACGCTATAAGCAACTTTTCAAACCAAAATGAGTAAAACTTGGCACTTTATTAAAAATTCCAGAAACTAAACTAAAAAAATCTCTTGTTACAGCAAGAGGACACAAAGAAAATCACACATAAAAATAACCGGGTTGCCTCCCGCAAAGCGCTTTCTTTATAGCCATATAGCTAGGCTTCTTACTTGTTGTTTATTGAAGACGAAGCTCATGAGGGAGCTTGAACTTTGATGTTCCCTCTTCCTTGGGAAGTGTTCCATGCACTTCTTGTGTGGAAACTGAAACTTCATTCCCTTCTTTGAATCAATGATAGCACCTGTAGTACGAAGAAAAGGTCTTCCAAGAATAATAGGACTAGAGGTTTTATTCCCCATGTCCATGATTAGAAAATCACAGGCACAAAAGTCATATGTAACTCTACCATAACATCACTTACTTTTCCTAAAGCATGTTTAATGGAATCATCAGCAAGTGCAAGTTCAATAGAGCATTTTTCAAGATTTTTCAATTCAAGTACTTCATATAGTTCTTTAGATAAAACAGAGACACTAGATCCTAGATCAAGTATGGCATGGTGTGTCTCTTTTCCAATAGTTACTAGTACCTTGGGAATCCATATATCCCCAAGCTTAGGTGGTATCATAGCCTCTTGGTTGTACCTAGCAATCTTTTCTTTCAAGACATGATTAGCAATATAAGAACCAAAACCAGCTTGGTTAGTGTTGATGGAAGGATCACTTGCAAATTTTTGTAAGATAGATATTAATTCATGCAAGCTACAATTTTCTAAGTCAAGCAAAGGATCCTTGACTTCACTAAGCATTTTAACTTCCTCAACTTCTCTCTTTCATTACCCCAATAGATTCTTTAGCAACTCTCTCTTGCTCATGAATGTGTTCCCAAGATTATTGATAACCTCTTGGCAATATTTATTGTTTCCTCATGTTTTTGGGCTGTAATGATGCTCTTTAATGATGAGACTTCCTTAGCAAGCTGATCTACCCTTTCAAACAAAGATCTTGTTTTTCAAACTTAGAGATAAATTCCTTATTAAGCTCTTTTGAGTAGATATAAAAGATCTAATGGTGTTTTCCAAATCACTAGAAACATTACCACTAGAAGCATATTTATTTGGCACATATGGGGGTTTATTATAAGAGTTATAATTGTTGTTACCATACCCATTATTACCATAGTTCCTAATGAAGTTGACATCAATATTTTCAGAATTATTACCAACTAGTTCTTGCAAAGGAACATTTTCAACATAGGTTTATTAAGCAAAGCAAGAATAGTATCCATTTTAGATGACAAATCATTTGTTTCTTCAATAGAGTTCACTTTCTTAGAAGGATTAGGTGCCTATCAGTATGCCATTGACTATAGTTTTGCAAAATGCTTTCCAATATATTTTAGCTTCTACTATAGTTTTCATAAAAGCACCTCCAGCAGCAGAATCAAGTATATTTCTAGACATGTAGTTTAAACCATTGTAGAAAGAGTGTAATATGGTCCATTCATTAACCCATGTGATGGACAAGTTCTAAGCATAAGTTTTATCCTATCCCAAGCCATAGCAACATGTTCATTTTCATTTTGCCTAAAAGAAAGATGTTGTTTCTATTTTGCAAAATTTTAACAGGGGATAATATTTCTTAATGAAAGCTTCTTTTAGATCATCCCAAGAATTAATACTACCAGATGGCAATGAATGCAACCACTCTTTAGCTTTTCCTCTAAGTGAAAAGGAAATAACTTCAGTTTTAGGATATCACTTTCCACATTTTTAAACTTTTGCATGTCACATATTTCAACAAAATCATGAAGATGCATAGAGGCATCCTCCATAGCACTACCACCAAATTGTTCCCTAGTTATCAAGTTCAACAAACTAGGACTTACTTCATAACTATCAGCTTTATCTCAGGTGTGGCAATAGCTCTAGTAATAAATTGATCATTAGGAGTGTTTGTGTAGTCACACAACTTAGTTCTTTCTCCCATTTTAGCAAGTTTTTATGTGTTTTTTAATTTTTTATGCAAAACTGAAAATAAAATGACACTAAATGATGCAAACCGAAATAACAAATGCAACACAAAATGCAAAACTGAAAATAAAATATGCAAACGAAATATAAAATGCAAGACAATGACAAAACAAATAAATTGCTTTGAAGGTAAAGATGGATAAGATGATGCTCACGTAGGTGCAACCTCCCCAAGCTTAGGTGTTAGCACAAGTTGGTGATGTTGAATTTGTTGTGATATGGTGATGAGGTTGGTGCATTCCCTTGGATAAATCTCTTCATCTATGATTCCCCGGCAACGGCGCCAGAAAACAGTCTTGATACCCGTAGATGTGATAGCCTTCAGTAGCTACCTGCAATGAAAAGTAAACGGGGTTAGGTTGAGCCTCCAAGTGCAGAGTATGTAGTAAGTGGAAGACGTGTTTTCCCCACGAGGGTGACTCGAGGGTTTAATATCGAACTCTCGGGGAATCAGTAGTGAAAGATTTATCTTCCTATCCTTCTTTTGGTCACCTACAAAACAATGTTAAATGTTTTGGTCCTCAACCTCACCTGTGGTTGTCAAGCACAAGGTGTAAGAATGATATCAAGATAGTTATGCAATGCAAGCAAGAAATAAATATGCAATGATGGTAAATAAATATGCAAGGATGATGATAACAATAATAAGTGTTTTTGTATTTTCGGATTTAATAATGGCAGAAAATGTAAAAGTGATAAAAGTTGTTGGAAAGTTGTTTCTTATGATTAAAAATGGACCGGGGTTTATGGTTTCACAAATGCACTCTCTCTTTAATAAAGTGGTAGACAATGGAACACTAGAGTTGACATATGAGATTGCAACACAAAGTTTGATGACAAGTAATGCACTAGCCGCCCCCCGTTACTCCAACTAATGCACACATCACCCCACACACACTCTCATAAACATGCTTGATCATAACAAGTGAATAAGAACGGGGTACATAATATGCATCTATATTCATAACTGAAACAAAACATTTGCAATCTCAAACATATATTATCTCATAAAAAGATCCACCACATAGGTATTACAACGATGACCATAATCATGTTCAGCAGCTCATACGGTACTAATTAGTGAAGCTCAAAGAGAGGAGAGATACATAAGTTACTTCTACAAACCCATAGTCTAGAGGTGGACTACTCCCTCTTCATCATGGAGATGGTGGAGAAGTCGATGGAGAAGATGGAGACCATGCCGGCAGCGCCCCGCCGGAGTTTCCCCCCTCCAATCTGCAGCTCCAGATCTCTCTTTCGGTGTTTCTGTGTTTCGGCAGCGCTCCTTCCAGAGAACGACAGGGCGTTATTTTTATAGGCGTTTTTAGGTCAAGACGATGTCGGTGAAGAAAAGATCGACGGCAACGGAGCCACGAGGGCCAAAAGAGTGGGCCCCACATGGCCAAGTACAGAGGCCGCATTGGCCACCCTCTTTTGGGCCTCCAGCCTCCGTTTGTTCGCTTCCTTTGCCCCCAAGTCTTCTTCCTTCCAAATATTGACGCTCGTAATTTTGCAGGTCATTTGAACGTCGTTTGGGTCCCTGAAACTTAAAAAGAAAAAAGTAGGGTTTTCTGCCTGCGCAGAGTTAATTCCAAATAAATAGATAAATTATGAAATATTCCAAAAATCATTATAAAACATTAATATAACCCTTATATGATGCAAATATGATGGGAATACAAGTAATATAGTGCAAAGTTCATGTATGCATTTTACATGCATAAAAAACTTATAGTTTTCATGAGCTTAGTGCTAAATTTGGTCTTGATTCTCAAATTATGGTTGATTGTTGTAGAACCTTTGCTTCTCATATTAATGTTCCTAAAGAAAATTGGGACATGTATCACGACCCTTTTAAAGACACTTGCATAAAAAATGAAATTGTTATTACTGATGGCAATAAACATGCTCAAACTCTGAAATACTATTTCTTATAGGCATGTTAATTTTTGTGGGGCACTTAGACCTTGTGAAAAGAATCAAATCGAAGAAGATATTGTATCCATCATATGAATGAAAAAACTAGAATGTGGAGCAAGGCTCTATATGATCTCGGTGAAAAAGTTTGTGCCACCTATCCTTTTATTTGTGAGCTTTGCTATAAAGAGGGGCATTTCGAATTTCAATGCTCAGGTTCTAATAAGGATATTGCGGGAGACTTTTGTGATAACATGATCACTCCTAATCAACATGATGAACTTAAATTATTTTTGGGGTGTGAAGAGTTATCAAGAAAAACTTCTTCGTTAGATATGAGTGCTTTTGATACGAATAGCGTGTTACATGGATGTTATCTCTATTGTGTTAATAATTGCCATGCCAACACTTACATACAAAATATTATAAAGATGGAACTACTTTACCAAAATATGAAAGGACTAATGTTTGTTTTACTCTTATTAATGAAAAAGAGGAAACGGTATCTTCCCCTAAGCATATTGCTCCTATTATAGTTGTTGTTGATGAGTCTGATTTCGATGATGATCCTATGCCTGTTACTTATAGTAGTGATCATGATTGGGAAAAGCATAGTACTTTTGATATTGAAAATCTCTTTGGTACTAATTCTGAAAATGATGATGCTAATAATTACAATCATCCTCATGAAACTTGTCATAGTTATGGGGGGTTACCCCAAACCATCCCTTTAATATACAACTTGTCTATGATGTTCGAGTTCTTTACGATGATCCTACTCCCATTGCTATTAATAAGAAGAACTTTGTTTATGTGGAAAATATTGATACTTTTATGCATATGGATCATGGTAAGAATGTTTCACGTGATGGTTATATTGTGGATTTTATCAATGATGCTACTGAAAGTTTTTATGAGAGAGGGAGACATGACTTCATATACCACAATAATATTAAGTCTCCTCTCTTTTTGTTGAAAATTTTGATGTTGCACTTGCTTTGCCTTCCTATGCTAGTTACTTTGTGCTTTATTGATTTATTTTCTTACAAGATCCCAATTCATAAGAAGCGGGTTTAAACTTAAATGTGTTTCATATTTTTCTATTGATGCTATCTTCCTATGTGAGCATCATTAAAACTATCAAGCCTAACTATATGCCTATAAAGAAAGCGCTTTACGGGAGGCAACCCGGTTGTTTTTATTTGTGATTTTCTTTGTGTCCTCTTGCTGTAACAAGAGACTTAGTTTTTAGTTTAATTTCTGGAATTTTCAATAAAGTGCCAAGTTTTACTCATTTTGGTTTGAAAAAGTTGCTTATAGCGTTCGGAGATTTTATTCCTGCACGAATCTCTGCACGGTATGCTTTTTAATTCTTATTCTGTAACTCCGAATGAGCTCATATTTGAACTGTAGTTGCAACTTTTCATCCTATATGCATGAATTTTTCAGAAGTTTTCGACAAAGTTTAGTAGGGTAGAAAAATACGTTTTGCTGCTGCTGTTTTTCTGGACAGATTTTGTCCCATTTTGTTTGATGCATGCTTTGACTTTGAACTTGAATCTTTTTGATCCAATTGAGTTTATGAGTAGGCATACAACATTATACACTTTCTGGACATTCATATGAATTTTTGTTTAAGGATTATGTGCAACAAGAAATCTATTTGTTTATCACTACTAATGCACCCCACAGAAAAAGAAATGGGAGAAACAGTGTTTTGAAGTTTTTTCACAGGGATTGGAGGAGGTGCACCAAGAGCTATCCAAGGATGGTGAAGACCATAAACTTGGGGATGTGAAGACAACCCCACTGGACCTACACACTCTCGGTTTGCACACGTCTAACTTCTGTTTTTCGATCGAAACACTTTATCGCACAAACTTGGAGCGTCTTTTGTTTGTTTTGGTTTGATTTATTTTGTGAGACCACCACATTATCATTTATGTATGAAAGAGCTACTGGAAATATGGGTTGAATTATGTTGGATGTTATTATAAGATTGGGAAAAGGGATGTTTGAGTTGATTTTAAAATATACATATAGTTGCATGATTCATGAGCTTGTTAATGAGTAATAATTTGCAAATCCTTTATCAAGAGCTATCTTTTATTCATGTTTTGATGCTGAATGTTATTTTACTTTGTTTAACATGGATAAGTTAGTTCTATGGACACTCATGCATGCATTTCGATGGTCAACTTTCTCCCTCTTGCTAGCCCAAAAATTCCAACAAGTAAAAACTTGTTTCCAACACCTTCAACCAAAGTTATTCCAGTGAGTCCACCATATGTACCTATTAGCTTTATGCTATTCCGAGTATGTATATCATGATATTTGTGTTATCTATACCTCTGAATGAAAATGTTTATGTTATTGATTGTCATGGGAAAAGTTGGTTATATAGCTCTCACGAACTTGATGCACGCTTTACTTTTATTGCATAAATAAAACATGACCCATTGTGATTAAGATTATGATGTTGTGGGCTTGACAAATGTCCGAGGTTGGGAGTTAGATCATATGTGCTGTCACATAGCAAGCTTTCAACATGCTCTTCATTTCATTTAGTTGATATCCTGTACTTTTGTTTATGGATGCTTACCATGGGTGAAATAAATGTGGAGATGAAGTAAGTTTAAATGAGTTGTATAAATGGTTAGAGAGACGTCTGGGCCGCTAATCTAAGCCATGGATTATTCATGGTGGAAATTTACTTACATACTATGGTGAACCATCAGTGATACACCTTACAATAAAAAGATATTCCAATGGTAAATAAAAAGGTGTTGAGGTTGTTCATTTTGTTTGTTTGTCTTGTCATTTTGATATGGGCTTGATCCATATCCTTGGACAAGAGGTACCGCAGTTGACGCTCTTAATAATACTATTATTACTTACAATGATATTTAACTTGAACTTGCTTTGTGTCCCAAGTTGTGTAACACATGGAGTAGGTACTTGTATTCAAGGGGCATGAGACATTCAACCTTTACTTTGTCAAGCACACTACTCATATTTGCTTTCACTTTAAACTTTAATCATTCAAGATGCTATGATAGGGGTAATGAGAGCTTGACACCAAGGATTACCACATTGCAATCATTAACTTAAGTAGAAGAGTTTGGAAGTTAGATGAAACTTATGCATGCTTTACCTCTACTCACATATATATCTTTTCCAAAGTGTCCACCTTTTATATTCAGATTTTCATCAATACGCTATGACCATTGTAGGATGTTCTTACTTATCATTATGCATACATGTGGTCCATATTACTTTCTTTCATGTTACACTTGTGAATTATCATTGAACATCCTTGCACTGAATACTTTGATATCACTTCATAAACTATCTTGCATATTGCTACTTGATACGTGCAAACCGTATCTATAATTTTTGATTGTTTCATGTTAATATTATGCCTTTGGCACTTGTTTTTATATTAAATTTATGATTTATTTAGACTAACTTATTAATAGTTGCAAAAGTGCACAATGTTCTTGTTTTACACTTTGATGTGTAGGAATTATCAAAAACACAAAAGGAAACCTTGTTGGACTCGAATTAGGACTTTCCAGAAATCTGCTTGAGAACTTTATACGAAGATTGTCAGTTTGACCCCCCTAAGATGACCTCCAACTGAGTTGGGTCTGAAGAGGAAGTTGCAGATAATTTCTGCCGATTGTTCTAGACATAAAATTCGGCCCAATCGGAGTTCGTATGCGGCCTGGAGACCCGTTCTACTGAAGCCCTAGATGGGATGACGGAAATCCGAGAGTCTATATAAACGAGGAAACCTAACTCGTGGAGGACACCCCATACCACGAATTTCCAGCCACCAATGCCACGTTTTAGCCTCCCCATGGATCCCATCTCCATGGGGGAGGGCTCCCAAGAAGCCATGAAGGAGGGAGGCTAAGGGGCGGCGCACCCCATTGATGCCGGCGGTGCGGAGGAGTTCCCCGCGCCACCGTCGGCGCCGTTGCCGCCCTGCGCTTCTCGCTGCCCTCTCCACCGTCTTCACCGCCATCTCCATCACCAACTCATCCTTGTATTCAGTGGTTCATCCTCCCACAAACCTCTCTACCGTCCTATGTAAACATGGTGTTTGATGCTATAATATTTATCCTATGATCTATGTCATGTTTGTGTAGTTTATTTGTGTTTTGATTGCTTGGTTGAATGTCTATGGCTCATTAGAGTTGGATGTTGATATGGTACTTGATGCATGTAAATGCATACATGAACTTTGCACTATATTACTTATATTCCAATCATATTTGCATCATATAAGGGTTATATCACTGTTATATAATGATTTTTGGGAATATTTTATTTATTTCCTATTTTTATGGAATTAACCCTGCGCACGCAGAAAACCCTATTTTTTCCTTTTAAGTTTCAGGGACCCAAACGACGTCCAAATGACCTAAAAAATTACAAGCGTCAATATTTTGGAAGGAGGAAGACTTGGGAGCGAAGGAAGCAAGCAAACGAAGGCCGGAAGCCCAAAAGAGGGTGGCCCACGCGGCCTCTGTACCTGGCCGTGTGGGGCCACCAGCTTGGGCCTCGACGCTCCGCTGTCGTCGATCTTTTCTCCACCGACATCGTCTTGACCTAAAAACGCCTATAAAGAAGTCCCACGCCGTTCTCTGGAAGGAGCGTCGCCGAAACACAGAAACACCGAAAGAGAGATCTGGAGCTGCAGATTGGAGGGGGAAAACTCCGGCGGGGCGCTGCCGGCTTGGTCTCCATCTTCTCCATCGACATCTCCACCGTCTCCATGATGTAGAGGTAGTAGTCCACCTCTGGACTATGGGTTTGTGGAAGTAACTTATGTACCTCTCCTCTCTTTGAGCTTCACTAATTAGTACTGTATGAGCTGCTAAACATGATTACGGTCATTGTTGTAATACCTATGTGGTGGATCTTTTTATGAGTTAATATATGTTTGAGATTGCAATGTTTGTTTTAGTTTTGAATATAGATGCATATTATGTATCCCGTTCTTATTCACTTGTTATGATCAAGCATGTTTATGAGAGCGTGTGTGGGTGATGTGTGCATTAGTTGGAGTAACGGGGGGTGGTGAGTGCGGTAAGTTGACAACTGTAATATCGCGATCCACTTGGGTGTTTACCTTACTTTGTTGCCTCACTAGGGATAAACAAAAATACCATGCTACAAGGGTTGTGGGTGATTTGTCACTTCTCCGTGACTAGATCTAGCATGTTCTTATTTTAACTTCATGTTATGATACTTAAAGCTATACTCTGAGTTATCTTAATTACCGAGGTGTTATGATTTGGTTCGCATCTTGGTGGAGTATAAGTGAGATTAATAACCAAAAGATCTCTATGCTAGGACGTGATGCCCATAAAATTAGTAACTTGTCATCAAACTTTGTGTTGCAATCTCATATGTCAACTCTAGTGTTCCATTGTCTACCACTTTATTAAAGAGAGAGTGCATTTGTGAAACCACGAACCCCGGTCCATTTTTAATCATAAGAAACAACTTTCCAACAACTTTTACCACTTTTCCATTTTCTGCAATTATTAAATCTGAAAATACAAAAACACTTTTTCATCTTGCATTCATCATAAAAAAACCAAAAATATCATTCATCATTGTTATCATCATCCTTGCACATTTATTCACCACCATTGCATATTTATTTCTTGTTTGCATTGCATAATTATCTTGATATCATTCTTACACCTTGTGCTTGACAACCACATGTGAGGTTGAGGACCAAAACATTTAACCTTGTTTTGTAGGTGACCAAAAGAAGGATAGGAGATAAATCTTTCACTACTGATTCCCCGAGAGTTCGATATTAAACCCTCGAGTCACCCCTCATGGGGAAAACACGTCTTCCACTTACTACACACTCTGCACTTGGAGTCTCAACCTAACCCATTCACTTTTACGCAGGTAACTACGCACCAAGACATCAACTGTTTTCTGGAGCTGTAGATCAACCTCTTCAAGGGCCATCAAGACTGTTTTCTGGCGCCGTTGCCGGGGAGACCAACAACTTCCTACAAGATATTTCCCGTCAACTACGCACCAGAAATCAAGACTATTTTCTGGCGCCGTTGCCGGGGAGCCATAGCTGAAAAGATTTATCCAAGGGTGCACTTGTTTCCCTTGCACCAGCTCTGTTTACTGCGCCGGATTCATCACAACAAAGTCAACTTCATCACCAACTTGTGCTAACACCTAAGCTTGGGGAGGTTGCACCTACGTGAGCATCATCTTATCCATCTTTACCTTCAAAGCAAAATTATTTGTTTTGTCATTGTCTTGCATTGTCTTGCATTTGTAATTCGGTTTGCATTTGTGAGACTCATTTTATTTTCAGTTTTGCATAAAAAATTAAAAATACAAAAAACTTGCTAAAATGGGAGAAAGAACTAAATTGTGTGACTACACAAACACTCCTAATGATCAATTCATCTCTAAAGCTATTGCCACACCTGAGATTAAAGCTGATAGCTATGAAGTAAGTCCTAGTTTGTTGAACTTGATAACTAGGGAACAATTTGGTGGTAGTGCTATGGAGGATGCCTCTATGCATCTTCATGATTTTGTTGAAATATGTGACATGCAAAAGTTTAAGAATGTGAAAGTGATATCCTAAAATTGAAGTATTTCCTTTTTCACTTAGAGGAAAGCTAAAGATGGTTGCATTCATTGCCATCGGTAGTATTAATTCATGGGATGATCTTAAAGAAGCTTTTATTAAGAAATACTATCCTCCTGTTAAAATTTTGCAAAATAGAAACAACATCCTTTCTTTTAGGCAAAATGAAAATGAACATGTTGCTATGGCTTGGGATAGGATTAAACTTATGCTTAGAACTTGTCCATCACATGGGTTAATGAATGGACCATATTACACTCTTTCTACAATGGTTTAAACTACATGTCTAGAAACATACTTGATTCTGCTGCTGGAGGTGCTTTTATGAGTAAGACTATAGTAGAAGCTAAAAATATATTGGAAAGCATTTTGCAAAACTATAGTCAATGGCATACTGATAGGGCACCAATCCTTCTAAGAAAGTGAATCTATTGAGAAACTAATGATTTGTCATCTAAAATGGATACTATTCTTGCTTTGCTTAATAAACCTAGTGTTGAAAATGTTCCTTTGCAAGAACTAGTTGGTAATAATTCTGAAAATATTGATGTCAACTTCATTAGGAACTATGGTAATAATGGGTATGGTAACAACAATTATAACTCTTATAATAAACCCCCATATGTGCCAAATAAATATGCTTCTAGTGGTAATGTTTCTAGTGATTGGAAAACACCATTAGATCTTTTATATCTACCCAAAAAGAGCTTAATAAGGAATTTATCTCTAAGTTTGAAAAACAAGATGCTTTGTTTGAAAGGGTAGATCAGCTTACTAAGGAAGTCTCATCATTAAAGAGCATCATTACAGCCCAAAAACATGAGGAAACAATTAAATATTGCCAAGAGGTTATCAATAAGTCTTGGGAACACATTCATGAGCAAGAGAGAGTTGCTAAAGAATCTATTGGGGTAATGAAAGAGAGAGAAGTTGAGGAAGTTAAAATGCTTAGTGAAGTCAAGGATCCTTTGCTTGACTTAGAAAATTGTAGCTTGCATGAATTAATCTCTATCTTACAAAAATTTGCAAGTGATCCTTCCATCAACACTAACAAGCTGGTTTGGTTCTTATATTGCTAATCATGTCTTGAAAGAAAAATTGCTAGGTACAACCAAGAGGCTATGATACCACCTAAGCTTGGGGATATGTGGATTCCCAAGGTACTAGTAACTATTGGAAAAGAGACACACCATGCCATACTTGATCTAGGATCTAGTGTCTCTGTTTTATCTAAAGAACTATATGAAGTACTTGAATTGAAAAATCTTGAAAAATGCTCTATTGAACTTGCACTTGCTGATGATTCCATTAAACATGCTTTAGGGAAAGTAAGTGATGTTATGGTAGAGTTACATATGACTTTTGTGCCTGTGGATTTTCTAATCATGGACATGGGGAATAAAACCTCTAGTCCTATTATTCTTGGAAGACCTTTTCTTCGTACTACAGGTGCTATCATTGATTCAAAGAGGGAATGAAGTTTCAGTTTCCACACAAGAAGTGCATGGAACACTTCCCAAGAAGAGGGAACATCAAAGTTCAAGCTCCCTCATGAGCTTCATCTTCAATAAACAACAAGTAAGAAGCCTAGCTATATGGCTATAAAGAAAGCGCTTTGCGGGAGGCAACCCGGTTATTTTTATGTGTGATTTTTTTGTGTCCTCTTGCTGTACAAGAGATTTGTTTTTAGTTTAGTTTCTGGATTTTAATAAAGTGCCAAGTTTTACCCTTTTTGGTTTGAAAAGTTGCTTATAGCGTTCGGAGATTTTATTCCTGCACGAATCTGTGCACGGTATGATTTTTAATTCTTATTCTGTAACTCCGAATGAGCTCATATTTGAACTGTAGTTGCAACTTTTCATCCTCTGTATGCATGAATTTTTCGGAATTTTTAGAAAGTTTGGTAGGGTAGAAAAATACGTTTTGCTGCTGCTGTTTTTCTGGACAGATTCTGTCCCATTTTGTTTGATGCATGCTTTGAACTTTTAACTTGAATCTTTTTGATCCAATTGAGTTTATGAGTAGGCATACAACATTATATACTTTCTGGACATTCATATGATTTTTGTTTAAGGATTATATGCAGCAAGAAACCTATTTGTTTATCACTACTAATGCACCCCACAGAAAAGAAATGGGAGAAACGGTGTTTTGAAGTTTTTTCACAGGGATTGGAGGAGATGCACCAAGAGCTATCCAAGGATGGTGAAGACCATAAGCTTGGGGATGTGAAGACAACCCCACTGGACCTACACACTCTCGGTTTGCACACGTCTAACTTCTGTTTTTCGATCGAAACACTTTATCGCATAAACTTGGAGCGTCTTTTTTTGTTTTTTTTGTTTGATTGTTATTTTGTGAGACCACCACACTATCATTTATATGAAAGAGCTACTGGAAATATGGGTTGAAATATGTTGGATGCTTTTATGATTGGGAAAAGGGATGTTTGAGTTGATTTTTAATGATACATATAGTTGCATGATTCATGAGCTTGTTTATGAGTAATAATTTGCAAATGCTTTATCAAGAGCTATCACTTATTCATGTTTTGATGCTGAAAGTTATTTTACTTGTTTAACATGGATTAGTTAGTTCTATGGACACTCATGCATGCATCTAGATGGTCAACTTTCTCCCTCTTGCTAGCCCAAAAATTCCAACAAGTAAAAACTTGTTTCCAACACCTTCAACCAAAGTTATTCCAGTGAGTCCACCATATCTACCTATTAGCTTTATGCTATTCCGAGTATGTATATCATGATATTTGTGTTATCTATACCTCTGAATGAAAATGTTTATGTTATTGATTGTTATGGGAAAAGTTGGTTATATAGCTCTCACGAACTTGATGCACACTTTACTTTTATTGCATAAATAAAACATGACCCATTGTGATTAAGATTATGATGTTAGTGGCTTGATAAATGTCCGAGGTTGGGAGTTAGCCCATATGTGCTGTCACATGCAAAGCTTTCAACATGCTCCTTCATCTCATTTAGTTGATATCATGTACTTTTGTTTATGGATGCCTATCATGGTGAAATAAGGGGAAATGAAGTAGTTTAAATGAGTTTGTATAAATGGTTAGAGAGACGCCTGGGCCGCTAATCTAAGCCATGCATCATTCATGGTGGAAATTTACTTACATGCTATGGTGAACCGTCTGTGATACACCTTATAATAAAAAGCTATTCCAATGGTAAATAAAAAGGGTGTTGAGGTTGTTCATCTTGTTTGTTTGTCTTGTCATTTTGATATGGGCTTGTTCCATATCCTGGGACAAGAGGTACCCCAGTTGACGCTCTTGATGATACTATTATTACTTACAATGATATAACTTGAACTTGCTTTGTTTCCTAAGTTGAGTAACTCATGGTGTAGGTACTTGTATTCAAGGGGCATGAGACACCTAACCTTTACTTTGTCAAGCACACTACTCATATTTGCTTTCACATTAAACTTTAATCATTCAAGATGCTATGATAGGGGTAATGAGAGCTTGACACCAAGATTCCACATTGCAATCATTAACTTAAGTAGAAGAGTTTGGAAGTTAGATGAAACTTATGCATGCTTTACCTCTACTCACATATACATCTTTCCAAAGTGTCCACCTTTTATATTCAGATTTTCATCTACACTCTATGACCAATGTAGGATGTTCTTACTTATCATTATGCATACATGTGGTCCATATTACTATCTTCTATGTTACACTTTGTGAACTATCATTGAACATCCTTGCATTGAATACTTGATATCACTTCATAAACTATTTGCATATTGCTACTCCTTTGAAGAATGAATCATTTGACTCTATGTAGCAGTAGCAATCATCTTTGATATCCATTGTTAGTGTATATTGCAAAGTCCATGTTAGTTTTATCACCTTCATACTCGAGGACGAGTATTGGTTAAGCTTGGGGATGTTGATGCATGTAAAATGCATACATGAACTTTGCACTATATCACTTATATTCCAATCATATTTGCATCATATAAGGGTTATATCACTGTTATATAATGATTTTTGGGAATATATATTTATTTCCTATTTTTATGGAATTAACCCTGCGCAGGCAGAAAACCCTATTTTTTCCTTTTAAGTTTCAGGGACCCAAACGACGTCCAAATGACCTGGAAAAATACGAGCGTCAATATTTTGGAAGGAGAAGACTTGGAGCGAAGGAAGCAAGCAAACGGAGGCCGAAGCCCAAAAGAGGGTGGCCCACGCGGCCCTGTACCTGGCCGCGTGGGGCCCACCATTTGGCCTCGAGCTCCGCTGCCGTCGATCTTTTCTCCACCGCATCGTCTTGACCTAAAAACGCCTATAAAAAAGTCCCCGTCGTTCTCTGGAAGGAGCCGCCGAAACACAGAAACACCGAAAAGAGATCTGGAGCTGCAGATTGGAGGGGGAAAACTCCGGCGGGGCGCTGCCGGCGTGGTCTCCATCTTCTCCATCGACATCTCCACCGTCTCCATGATGAAGAGGGAGTAGTCCACCTCTGGACTATGGGTTTGTGGAAGTAACTTATGTATCTCTCCTCTCTTGAGCTTCACTAATTAGTACCGTATGAGCTGCTGAACATGATTACGGTCATCGTTGTAATACCTATGTGGTGGATCTTTTATGAGTTAATATATGTTTGAGATTGCAATGTTTGTTTCAGTTATGAATATAGATGCATATTATGTACCCCGTTCTTATTCTTGTTATGATCAAGCATGTTTATGAGAGCGTGTGTGGGGTGATGTGTGCATTAGTTGGAGTAACGGGGGTGGTGAGTGCGGTAAGTTGACAACTGTAATATCGCGATCCACTTGGGTGTTTACCTTACTTTGTTGCCTCACTAGGGATAAACAAAAATACCATGCTACAAGGGTTGTGGGTGATTGCCACTTCTCCTGACTAGATCTAGCATGTTCTTATTTTAACTTCATGTCATGATACTTAAAGCTATACTCTGAGTTATCTTAATTACTGAGGTGTTATGATTTAGTTCGCATCTTGGTGGAGTATAAGTGAGATTAATAACCAAAAGATCTCTATGTTAGGACGTGATGCCCATATAATTAGTAACTTGATCAAACTTTGTGTTGCAATCTCATATGTCAACTCTAGTGTTCCATTGTCTACCACTTTATTAAAGAGAGAGTGCATTTGTGAAACCATGAACCCCGTCCATTTTTAATCATAAGAAACACCTTTCCAACAACTTTTACCACTTTTCCATTTTCTGCAATTATTAAATCCGAAAATACAAAAACACTTTTCATCTTGCATTCATCATAAAAAACCCAAAAATATCATTCATCATTGTTATCATCATCCTTGCACATTTATTCACCACCATTGCATATTTATTTCTTGTTTGCATTGCATATTATCTTGATATCATTCTTACACCTTGTGCTTGACAACCACAGGTGAGGTTGAGGACCAAAACATTTAACCTTGTTTTGTAGGTGACCAAAAAGAAGGATAAGGAGATAAATCTTTCACTACTGATTCCCCGAGAGTTCGATATTAAACCCTCGAGTCACCCTCGTGGGGAAAACACGTCTTCCACTTACTACACACTCTGTACTTGGAGTCTCAACCTAACCCATTCACTTTTTATGCAGGTAACCACGCACCAAGACATCAACTGTTTTCTGGAGCTGTAGATCAACCTCTTCAAGACTGTTTTCTGGCGCCGTTGCGGGGAGACCAACAACTTCCTACAAGATATTTCCCGTCAACTACGCACCAGAAATCAGTACTGTCCTTTGGTGTCCATTATACTTGTGCGCACATGGATCAACACCCTAGGTTTAGTAGTATACGCAAAGGAAGGGGGTAGTTCTGCCAGAGTGACAGAAACCTAAGAACTCGAACCGGTTAGTTGCACGCATGGGAATAAGAGGACCATGAACTTAAGGCTATGGTTGGGAAAACCTTAATGCATTGTTAGTATTTACGGATGTTTGCTAACAATCCAATCATATAGTACTTGTAATCTCAAGTAGTGGAGTGCATGTATATTTAGCCTCTCCAACTGCATCAAAGACAATGAACTAAATGTCTTCACTAATTAATCTTGGACAAAGCCATCACAATTACCACCACTTTTCCACACTCATGGTACTATTAGTATATGGTTACTTAGTGTACTTTATTGCTGCAGCACTAACTTTTACTTTCTTGTATTTATTATCTTGCAATGCTATCTCTTATACCCGTATTATTACTCTAGTATTATTTCCTAGATGAAGTAAACATTTAGTGTGCGTAGAGTTGTATCAGTGGTTGATAGAACTTGAGAGAATACTTATCCTACCTTTAGCTCCTTGTTGGGTTCGACACTCTTACTTATCGAAAAGGCTACATGCGATCCCCTATACTTGTGGGTTATCAAGACCTTTTCTGGCGCCGTTGCCGGGGAGGCATAGCGTAGGTGAATATTCTTGTGTGCACTTATTTGCTTTATCTCTAAGTATTTTTCACTTTCAGTTTTAAGTTTTTCTCTATCTTAGTATGGGTAGGGAATGCGAATTATAAAAAAATTAGTTGTAATTGTTATCTAAAAAGTTTTCAAAAAGAAAAGTGATAGGAAAGATGAGTAATGTTTAAGTGGGGGTCGACCTTGAACACTTGTGTTCATGCCTATGAAACCAAAACAAATCTTTCCATGGAAGCTTTTCATCAAAAACATGTAAATATTGTGTATATACCTCTGTACATAAAAATAAAATTGGTTATAACAATCTCTACTGAATGGAAAGTTGATAGTTTTGCTTTGCTGTCCAAAAACAGATTTTCTATGCTCCACCATACAAAACATTTAAAATCACCAGAACATGATCTTGATCTGAAATTTCTTGAGTGTAATGTAATGCTTGTTATCTTTCTTTCATTAATTTTGACTTTTTTGATTTGAGCTACGTAGATAGGTTGAAAAAATCGATCTTTACTAACTGTTCTGTTTAGACAGATTTTGTGCTTCTCTGTAAATAAAATCGTGATAAATCTCAGAATATTATTTTGACCTGAAATTTTTTGTGCATGAACCTGAGATCTTTATATGTCTTTCATTAATTTTGAGTTTCTTCATTTGAGCTACGTAACTATCTCGTTAAGTGTCATCTTTACGGACTGTTCAGTCTTGACAGATTTCTATTGTGTTTATTCAATATTGTACTTAGGGTCTCTTGATTTCCTTAGTTTTTCGACGGGCAACGGAAATAATAAGAACTTCGGTATATACAGTGGCTAATGTTCGATAAATATTATGTAATTTGTCAATTCTTGAACATGAGTGGATTTTATTTAATGAGTACTAACCCTACAAATGAGTTTTGTTAAGTTTTATGTGGATGTAGCTTATAAGATCTAATCGATATGGCGATATGAGATGAACAAGAAGACGCAAGAGCTCAAGCTTGGGGATGTGTAGGTGCATCCCAAGAACATATTCAAGAAGATACAATCATCTAAGCTTGGGGATGCCCGAGGCACCCCCTATTCATCAACAAACATGAGGTTATCTCGTTCATACTCTATATTACCCGTCCACATGATATGAATTGTCTTAACTTGTATTATAATTGAATTTATATGTCTTGGTTTCACCTTCTTTAGTTTTATTAGGCTCTTTATTTGGTTTCAATTGCTTCTTTGCTTTCACATATAAATTCAAAACAACAAAAATATTTTCTTTTGTTTTGCTTCTTTGTTAGGTTCTTTATTTGGTTGTTACTTTTGGTTTTCTTTTAGAGTTTTCCTTGATGTAGCTAGCATGTTTAGGTATTTTTAGCCTCTGGGCTCTTAGTTTATAAAAAAATAAAGTACCAAGTTTTACCCATTTAGCTTAGTTGATACAATTGTAAAAAGTGATTTTCTGTTTTCAGAATCTACTGCTCATTGCGCGATTTTTCATGTTTTACTGGAAGATTTAAAAAGCACAACAATTACTTATTATGTATCACCTAATTATATGCATGCACAAAAATTGGCTAAAATTTTGGACATGTGTAAGAGCACCTAAAAATTGCGTTTTCTAGCTGCTGTTTTTCTGGACAGATTCTGACTTTTGTTGCAAGAGTGGCCTCTTTTCATTTTCATTTGATTTTTTAATGGTTCTTACCTTTCATTTATAAGTTGGCCATTAAGCAAACTTTCTGTAACCTAAAAACAAAATTTGATTTGGTTTAATAGCAGCACTTGGAAAATATTATCTATTGCACTAATGTCTAACCGCAGAAAAGAATGGGAAAGTTTTTGTGTTGAAGTTTTTTCACAGAGAATGAGGAACACCAAACTATGAAATATTGAAGAATGGCCAAAGTCAAAAGCTTGGGGATGTCCCCGCATCCCTCTTCATCAATAACCCTCGGTTTACAAACCTTTAAACTTTGTTTTTTGAGCAACATATGAACTTGACTAAACTTGAAGCGGCTGTATTTTATTATCTATTTATCTTAGCATCAAACACCGGTTACATTAATAAGTGGATCGTCACATATTTTATTTATCTTCTGTTTTCAATGTTTACTTGGTTAATGGATTATTTGATGAAACTTAAAAAGATGCGTGAATGATATTTTTTAGTGGTTATGTTTTCTTATGGTTAGTCTCAACTAGCTAATAGTGTATATTATGATATTTTGATGTTAACATGCATTATCCTATTCATAAGATGGTATGATATTGTGGTATCCTCCTCTGAATGATTCATTTGAATTGACTTGGCGCATTCTCACGCATGCTTATGACTGAAAAACAAAAAGTCAATTAAGCCTTGATGATTTACTTTGCCTCAGAGTTCTTGTATCACTTTTATGCCTCCATTAATTTTGTTCTGTCGCAAGCATGATTATGACGGTTATTGCTCTCTTGATTGTCGCTTCCCAGTCTATTGCTAGCCTTCACTTGTACTCGCGATTGCTGCTCGTGCATCCAAATCCTGAAAACCAAGTTATTCCAAAGAGTCCACTATAAATTCCTATGCATGCCATTTCAAACCATTCCAAGTAAACTTTCATGTGCTACCTTTAAAACCTTCAAATTACTTCTCATTTTGTGACACTATTTTTAGCTCATGAGGAAGTAGTAGTTGGGTTTGTTATCTTCCATACTAAATTAAGTACCCCAACTTGCATGCTTCATCTGCTCGTCACTAATTTTACAAAGAGCTGGTTAGACCACTATAACATCCAAAAAGTAAAGAAAGTAAAATAGACACTCCTCCATGGTATGTGATTGTTGGCAGGCACCCAGGATTCGGTTAGCCATGGTTTGTGTAAGCAAAGGTTGGGAGGAGTGTCAAGCTATATATAAAAAGTGCATGCTATAAATGCCTAATATCAATATTTCAGAACCGCTCTCAACTTGTTTAGTATGGAAGATAACAAGAACTATATTGCCATTCGTTGACAGGAACAACCACCTCCCAAAATAATTTTACTTCTATTTTAAAAATAAAAAGCTCTAGCACATGTTAATCCCTGCTTCCCTCTGCGAAGGGCCAATCATTTACTTTTATGTTGAGTCACCATCCTTTCTTTAAGCACCTTCTCGAGAGCATAACGGCCATTCTTAGTGTAATGTGCTTGTCCCAGAATGCGGTTAACTGTGGTATAACTTTGATGCTTTTATCATTGATATTCTTACTTCTAGTCTTCACTTGAACTTCAGAGGTGCCTTGGCATTTATATTTTGCTCCACAATTAAGGGCAAGCGAGATACCACTCTACCATGCTATATTATGATCATTACAATCTTGTTGATGTTTATAAATTCCATATTATGAACTCTTAGTTGGTTGATACTTTTCATTAGGTAACATGATTGCTAGGTTTTATTATCCATACATCATGCAATTGTTAAATACCTGATCATAGCACTTACAATCAAAAATTATTTTGTTATCATTTACCTACTCGAGGACGAGCAGGAATTAAGCTTGGGGATGTTGATACGTGCAAAACCTATCTATAATTTTTGATTGTTTCATGTTAATATTATGCCTTTGGCACTTGTTTTTATATCAAGTTTATGATTTATTTGGACTAACCTATTAATAGTTGCAAAAGTGCACAATGTTCTTGTTTTACACTTTGATGTGTAGCAATTATCAAAAACACAAAAGGAAACCTTGTTGGACTCGAATTAGGACTTTCCAGAAATCTCTCTGAGAACTTTTTACGAAGATTGTCAGTTTGACCCCCTAAGATGACCTCCAACGGAGTTGGGCCTGAAGAGGAAGTTGCAGATAATTTTCTGCCGATTGTTCTAGACATAAAATTCGGCCCAATCGGAGTTCGTATGCGGCCTGGAGACCCGTTCTACTGAAGCCCTAGATGGGATGACGGAAATCCGAGAGTCTATATAAACGAGGAAACCCTAACTCGTGGAGGAAACCCCATACCACGAATTTCCAGCCACCAAAGCCACGTTTTAGCCTCCCCATGGATCCCATCTCCATGGGGGAGGGCTCCCAAGAAGCCATGAAGGAGGGAGGCTAAGGGGCGGCGCACCCCATTGATGCCGGCGGCGCGGGAGGAGTTCCCCGTGCCACCGCCGGCGGCGCCGCCGCCCTGCGCTCCTCGTTACCTCTCCACCGTCTTCACCGCCATCTCCATCACCAACTCCTCCTTGTATTCAGTGGTTCATCCTCCCACAAACCTCTGTACCGTCCTATGTAAACATGGTGTTTGATGCTATAATATTTACCCTATGATCTATGTCATGTTTGTGTAGTTTGTTTGTCTTTTGATTGCTTGGTTGAATGTCTATGGCTCATTAGAGTTGTATGTTGATATGGTACTGTCCTTTGGTGTCCATTATACTTGTGCGCGCATGGATCAACACCTATGGTTAGTGGTATGTGCAAAGGAAGGGGGTAGTTCTGCCGGAGTGACAGAAACCTAAGAACTCGAACCGGTTAGTTGCACGTATGGGAATAAGAGGACCATGAACTTAAGGCTATGGTTGGGGAAACCTTAATGCATTGTTAGTATTTACGGATGTTTGCTAACGATCCAATCATATAGTACTTGTAATCCCAAGTAGTGGACTGCATGTATATTTAGCCTCTCCTACATTGAAAACTACATCAAAGACAATGAACTAAATGTCTTCACTAATTAATCTTGGACAAAGACATCACAATTACCACCATTTCTCCACACTCATGGTACTATTAGTATATGGTTACTTAGTGTACTTTATTGCTGCAACACTAACTTTTACTTTCTTGTATTTATTATCTTGCAAAGCTATCTCTCATACTCGTATTATTACTCTAGTATTATTTCCTAGATGAAGTAAACGCTTAGTGTGCGTAGAGTTGTATCAGAGGTTGATAGAACTTGAGAGAATACTTATCCTACCTTTAGTTCCTCGTTGGGTTCGACACTCTTACTTATCGAAAAGGCTACATGCGATCCCCTATATTGTGTGTTATCACTACTCCTTTTAAGAATGAATCATTTGACTCTATGTAGCAATAGTAATCATCTTTGATATCCATTGTTAGTATTAAATTGCAAAGTCCATGTTAGTTTTATCACCTTCATACTCGAGGACGAGTATTGGTTAAGCTTGGGGATGTTGATGCATGTAAAATGCATACATGAACTTTGCACTATATTGCTTGTATTCAAATCATATTTGCATCATATAAGGGTTATATCAATGTTTTATAATGATTTTTGGGAATATTATATTTATTTCCTATTTTTATGGAATTAACCCTGCACATGCAGAAAAAACCCTATTTCTTTATTTTAATATCTTAATTACTGAGGTGCTATGATTTAGTTCGCATCTTGGTGGAGTATGAGACTAATAAACAAAAGGTCTCTATGTTAGGACGTGATGCCAATATAATTAGTAACTTGCCATTAAACTTTTGTGTTGAAATCTCATATGTTAATTCTAGTGTTCTTGGTCTACCACTTTATTAAAGAGAGAGTGCATTTGTGAAACCATGAACCCCGGTCCATTTTTAATCGTAAGATACACCTTTCCAACAACTTTTATCCATTTTACATTTTCTGCCATTTAAAAATCTGAAAATACAAAAACACTTTTACATTTTGCATTCACAATACAAAACCCAAAAATATCATCCATTATTGTTTCCATCAACCTTGCATATTTATTTACCATCATTGCATATTTATTTACTGTTTTGCATACATATTATTTTCATATCATTCTCACACATTGTGCTTGACAACCACTAGGTGAGGTTGAGGACCAAAACAACTTACTTTATTTTATAGGTTTTCAAGAGAAGGATAGGAAGATAAATCTTTCACTACTGATTCCCCGAGAGTTCGATATTAAACCCTCGAGTCACCCCTCGTGGGGAAAACTATCTTTCACTATACTATACACTCTGCACTTGGAGTCTCAACCTAACCCATTTTCTTTTCACGCAGGTAACTACGTGAAGGGCCATCAAGACTGTTTTCTGGCGCCGTTGCCGGGGAATCATTGCTGTAAAAATTTGTCCAAGGATATCTCGCAACAAAGTCAACTTCATCACCAACTTGTGCAAACACCTAAGCTTGGGGATGTTCCACCTACGTGAGCATCATCTTATCCATCTTTACCTTCAAAGCATTTTATTTTGTTTTGTTATTGTCTTGCATTTCGTATTTTGGTTTGCATTTTTATTTTCAGTTTTGCATTTTGTGTTGCATTTGTTACTTCGGTTTGCATTATTTAGTGTCATTTTATTTTCAGTTTTGTATAAAAAATTAAAAAATACATAAAAACTTGCAAAAATGGGAGAAAGAACTAAGTTGTGTGATTACACAAACACTCCAAATGATCAATTTATTGCTAGGCCCACTGCCACACCTGAGATAAAAGCTGGTAGTTATGAAGTAAGTCCTAGTTTGTTGAACTTGATAACTAGGGAACAATTTGGCGGTAGTGCTATGGAGGATGCCTCTATGCATCTTCATGATTTTGTTGAAATTTGTGACATGCAAAATTTTAAGAATATAGAACATGATATTGTTAGGGTAAAATTATTTCCTTTCTCACTAAAAGGAGAGGCCAAAAAGTGGATATGTTCATTACCCATTGCTGAAATTAAATCTTGGAGTGAACTAGAAAAAGCATTCCTTCAGAAATATTATCCCCTTTTTAAATTTGGCAACATGAAAACAAACTGGTCAATTCTGTGCATAAACTACACATGTGCGAGAAAAAGTTTCCTGAAAAAGATGATCCTCGCCACTATGTTGAGAAAAAGACTAGAAATGGGAAGGCACTCCTTGTTAAGAAACAAGTTTGGGTTAAAAAGGATAAGAAAGTTGAGAACGTTAAAATGCTTAGTGAAGTCAAGGAACCATTGCTTGACTTAGAGAATTGTAGGTTGCATGAATTAATATCTATCTTACAAGAATTTGCAAGTGATCCTTCCATCAATGTTAACCAAGCAGGTTTTGGTTCTTATATTGCTAATCATGTTTTAAAAGAAAAGATTGCTACGTACAACAAAGAGGCTATGATACCACCTAAGCTTGGGGATATTTGGATTCCCAAAGTACTAGTAACCATTGGAAAAGAGACACACCATGCTATACTTAATCTAGGATCTAGTGTCTTTGTTTTATCTAAAGAATTATATGAAGTACTTGAATTAAAGAATCTTGAAAAATGCTCTATTGAACTTGCACTTGCTGATGATTCCATTAAACATGGTTTAGGAAAAGTAAGTGATGTTATGGTAGAGTTGCATATGCCATTTCTACCTGTTGATTTTCTAATCATGGATATGGGGAATAAAACCTCTAGTCCAATTATTCTTGGAAGACCTTTTCTTCGTACCACATGTGCTATCATTGATTAAAAAGAAGGGAACGCGAAGTTTCGGTTTCCGCACAAGAAGTGCATGGAACACTTCCCAAGGAAGAGGGACACATCAAAGTTCAACCTCCCTCATGAGCTTCGTCCACTATAAACATCAAGTAAAAAGCCTAGCTATATGGCTATAAAGAAAGCGCTTTACGGGAGGCAACCCGGTTTTTTTCTTTGTGACCTCTTGTGAAAGGGCATGGCGTCCCCATGTGTGGTTTTGGTAATTAATGACAATCCCTATGGACTAATGGTTGCATTGAGTTGTACTTGTAGTGTTTGTCCATAGACCATGCTTGAACTCCATATGTTGGATTCTAGGTTGATGCCATGAATATATTGATATAATGAAGTATTTGGCATCAAGATCATCGAGGTGTACGGATATATACTTGATATGATCAAGAAGAAGAGTATGTGATCACCAAGTTATTGTTCAAGGAGTTATCCGATGATTGGTCATATGTGAGTTGAGCATATTGTAAGTATGTCTTGAAGAAAAAGATCAGTGATCATTCATGGTTATCTTCAACACATCATCTATTGAAAAGAGAAGAAAAGATACAAGGTTGATCGATATTGATCAACACACGAAGCTAAAAGATGTTCCAAGTGGGATCACGTATCTCTTGGTATGGTAAGCAATTGTCCATATAGCTTTGTGAACTAACCCATGATGTGTGTGTCATTTCTATGTGTGGCTAGGTGTCTTTCTATGGGCTTGCATCAAATGAAGATTTCATGTAGCCCGTGAAGGATGACGTCAAATGGTGATCGCCATCAAGCTTGAGAAGAAGTGCAAGTTCAAGAGAAGTATCTCGAAGATACCATATGCTTGATGCTTGCCACCCTCTTGGAGATAATGGTCAAGTGAAAATGTGCCTATGAGAAGCCCTGCCATAATGGAGCATGGGGTAGCAATATGTGAGACTTCACCAAGCGAAGCACAATCAAGAAAGGTGGTCCACTTGAAGAGATCGAGGTCGACATAATCTAGCTCAAGTGGAATGCGCAAGGCAAGGTATGATCTTGATAAGGTTTCTATTTTACCGATCTAATATGGTGCTAGTTGGGAGACCGGGTTATAGGGTAGATACCGTACTATCAAGAGGGGCTCTCGATTGAGCTTTAGCGTATCGTTCGTAGAGAGCTCAAACCTTTGCATACTTGCCTTCTCATCTTTCTTGGTTCTTATTTGGGTTTTCTCCATGTGGAGTTTTGGAGCTTGTTGTGATCTTCATAACAAGCTCAAGTTTATCAAAAACGGATTTAGTATGAAAAACTTATTGGGTTTTTGATTTTTGAGGTTTACCCGTTTGTCCTTTTTAGAGAGGTTTTACCTTTCTACATTTGGTTTTATCCTCCCATTTGGACTATGATGTTTCTCTACATGATCTTGTAATGCTCGTTGCGGTGATTCCAACGAGCCCAAGAACATCGAAAACGGAGTTCGTATGTAAGAGATATCACGTTTTTCATATGTGTGTTTCAGGAATTCCGATTGATTCTGAACTCATTCCGACCTAATTCCGAACGGTCGGAATTTTCCGAACTGATTCCGAATTGGATCCAAACTGGCTTTTTCGGTTCTGTATACCTTCCGGAATCAAGTTGTTTTTTAATCCGGATTTTTTTGAGCCACTCGGAATTCCGAGCCAAATCCGGATTCATTTCGAATGACACAAATCTATACCAAACGGTCGGATTTTTGGGACCTATAAATGGGGTCTTCTTCCCCAAAGGTTCCCTAACTCTTGAGCTCGTGTTTTGCCCCCATTGTTGACCCTCTTGAGGTTTGCTATCTCTCTATTTCTCCATGATTCTTGCCTCCAATTAGAGGAAAAAGAGAGAGGAGATCTAGATCTATTGTTCCACCAATCCATCTCTCCTCTAAGTGAGGGGAAGCCTTTGGATCTAGATCTTGGAGTTCCATTTGTTTGAGCTCTTCCTTGTTCTTCCTCTCTTCTCCCCCCACAAGCATTAGTTGCTTTTGGTGGGATTTGGGAGTGAAGGATTTGACCACCTCTAGTGGTCTTGCCTTCATTGCATTAGTTGCATCGGTTTGAGTTCTCCACGGTGATACGTGGAAGTTGAAGTTGAGGACTTGTTACTCTTGGGTTCAATGGAACCCTAGACGGTCGTTGGTAGTTCTTGTGGCTTTGGAAGCCGCCGGGACTAGCCGGGAGCCTCCAATTGAGTTGTGGAGACGCGCCCCGGCCTTGTGAGTCTTGTGGCTTTGGGAGCCGTGGGATTCCGGTGAGAGCCTCCAATTAAGTTGTGGAGTGTGCCTCATCCTTGTAAGGGTTCGGTGACCACCCTCAAGTGTCCCATAGTGGAAGTGGCACTCCGCATTGGTGGAGGCACGAAGGAGATTACGGTGTGCCATTTGACGACTATTTGGGGATCACTTTGTGACTCCGCACCGCTCCAACGGAGACGTAGCTTCCATTGGGAAGTGAACTTCTGGATAAAGCATCGTCTCCAAGCGCCTCGGTATTTCTATACACGAGCTTCTTACTTATGCAATTTACCTTGTGATAGCCATCGAGCTTGAAGTAATATACCTTGCTATTACCTAGTTGTATATCTTGTTTTGCATAAGTTGTTGGTGCACATAGGCAAACCTAGCTTGTTTAGGTTTTGTGCTTGATAAATTAAACGCTAGTTTTATTCCGCATTTACTCAAGCCTAAACCGTAAAGAATTTTAAATCGCCTATTCACCCCCTCTAGGCGACTGATACGTCTCAAACGTATCTATAATTTCTGATGTTTCATACTTGTTTTATATATCAATGTCACATGTTTTATATACACTTCATATCATTTTTATGTATTTTCTGGGACTAACCTATTAACAAGATGCCACAGTGCCAGTTCTTGTTTTCTACTGTTTTTCTATTCCAGATAACTACTTAAGGAAATATTCTCGGAATTGGACGAAACAAGGACCCAACCTCCTATTTTTTCCCGACACGTCAACGGAGTCCAAAGCAGAGACATAGGAGGGCACCGAGGTGGCCTCACCATGTGGTGGTGTGGCCCCCCTCTGGCCGCGCTAGGGCATGGTGAGGGGCCCACGGGTGCCTCTGACCATCGTACTTTGGCCTATATATAGCCCCCGACGCGAAAACCCTAAAACAATCAATCATATTCCAGAAAGAGTTCTGGAGCGCCGCCGCCATTGAAACCTAGTTTCGGGGGTCAGAAGGTCCTGTTCCGGCGCCCTGCCGGGACGGGGATTGACCCCCGGAGCCTTCTCCATCGACGCCACCGCCTCCATCATGCTGCGTGAGTAGTTCCCCATGGACTACGGGTTCTAGCTGTAGCTAGTTGGTACTCTTTCTCCCATGTACTTCAATACAATGATCTCATGAGACGCCTTACATGATTGAGATCCATCTGATGTAATCGGTGTTGTGTTTGTTGGGATCCGACGAAGTGTTACATTATGATCAGTCTATCTATAAGTTTGTGAAGTTATTGTTGATGCAATCTTGTTGTGTTTAATGCTTGTCACTAGTGCACGAGTGGCATGATCTTAGATTTAAGCTCTATAATTATTGCTTAGATTGTATCTACAAGTTGTTTGCACATGTCTCTGTCCGGAACCCGAGGCCCCAGAGTGACAGCAACTGGGATAACTGGAGGGGATGGTTTAGATATGAGGATCACATGTTTTCACTAAGTGCTAATGCTTTGTGATAACCCACAAGTATAGGGGACCGCAACAGTCTTCGAGGGAAGTAAAACCCAAATTTATTGATTCAACACAAGGGGAGACAAAGAATACTTATAAGCCTTAACAACAGAGTTGTCAATTCAGCTGCACCTGGAAAAGCACTAGTAATAGGGGTGATGTGAAAGCAGCAGTAATATGAGAGCAATATTGCCACTAACACAATAGCAGTAGCAGTAACACACAGGCAATGGCACCAGAAAATAGTTGATACTACTTCTAATGGCATATAGGACCGAGTGAGTATTTGATGATGACAAATAGACCAGGATTCCCAGCTATCTACACTAGTGGTAACTCTCCAATAATAAGTGTTGGGTGAACAAATTACAGTTGGGCAATTGATAGAATTGGACATTAGGATAGAACATCTAGTTTATTAATCATACGTAGGCATGTTTTCCATAAATAGTCATACGTGCTCGCAGTGAGAAACTTGCACAACATCTTTTGTCCTACCAGCCCGTTTGCAGCGGGGCCTTAAGTGAATCTACTGATAATTAAGGTACTCCTTTTAATAGAGCACCAGAACAAAGCATTAGCACTTAGTGAAAACATGTGATCCTCATATCTAAACCATCCCCTCCAGTTATCCCAGTTGCTGTCACTCTAGGGCCTCGGGTTCCGGACAGAGACATGTGCAAACAACTTGCAGATACAATCTAAGCAATAATTATAGAGCTTAAATCTAAGATCATGCCACTCGTGCACTAGTGACAAGCATTAAACACAACAAGATTGCTACAGCAATAACTTCACAAACTTATAGATAGACTGATCATAATGTAACAATTCATCGGATCCCAACAAACACAACACCGATTACATCAGATGGATCTCAATCATGTAAGGCAGCTCATGAGATCACTGTATTGAAGTACATGGAAGAGAGAGTACCAACTAGCTATAGCTAGAACCCGTAGTCCATGGGGGAACTACTCACGGAGCATGATGGAGGTGGTGGCGTCGATGGAGAAGGCTCCGGGGGTCAATCCCTGTCCCTGCAAGGTGCCGGAACATGACCTTCTGACCCCCGAAACTAGGTTTCGATGGCGGCGGCGCTCCGCAACTCTTTCTGGAATATGACCGATTGTTTTAGGGTTTTCGCGTCGGGGCCAATATATAGGCCAAAGTACGATGGTCAGAGGCACTCGTGGGCCCGTCACCATGCCCCGCGCGGCCAGAGGGGGGGCCGCGCCACCACATGGTGAGGCTAGCTCGGTGCCCTCCTCCATCTCTGCTTTGGACTTCGTTGACGTGTCGGGAAAAATAGGAGGTTGGGTCCTTGTTTCGTCCAATTCTGAGAATATTTCCTTAAGTAATTATCTTGAATAGAAAAACAGCAGAAACCATGAACTAGCACTGTGACATCTTGTTAATAGGTTAGTCCCAGAAAATGTATAATAGTGATATATAATGCATATAAAACATGTGACATTGATATAAAACAAGCATGAAACATCAGAAATTATAGATACGTTTGAGATGTATCACTTTGCTCCGGTGCTCTATTAAAATGAGTACCTTAATTACCAGTAGATTTCCTTTAGGCCCCGCTGCAAACGGGCAGGTAGGACAAAAGATGTTGTGCAAGTTTCTCATTGCGAGCACTTATGACTATTTATGGAAAACATGCCTACGTATGATTAATAGACTAGATGTTTTGTCTTAATGCTATTTCAATTCTATCAATTGTCCAAGTGTAATTTTTCACCCAACACTTGTTATTGGAGAGTTACCACTAGTGTAGATAGCGGGGAACCCCGGTCCACCTGTCCTCATCAAATACTCATTCGGTCCTATATGCCATTAGAAGTAGTATCAACTATTTTCTGGTGTCATTACCTCTGTGTTACTGCTACTGTTGTTGTGTTACTGTTACTATTGCTCTCATATTACTGCTGCTTTCACATCACCCCTGTTACTAGTGTTTTTCCAGGTGTAGCTGAATTGTCAACTCCGCTGTTAAGGCTTATAAGTATTCTTTGTCTCCCTTGTGTCGAATCAATAAATTTGGGTTTTACTTCCCTCGAAGACTGTTGCGATCCCATATACTTGTGGGTTTTTGGCGACATCCGTGTCCTTTCATCTTGATGTAACAAGAGACTTAGTTTTTAGTTTTGTTTCTGGAATTTTTAATAAAGTACCAAGTTTTACCCATTTTAGCATTCGGAGATTTTATTCCAGCACGAATCTGTGCACGGTATGATTTTTAATTCTTATTCTGTATCTCTGAATGAGTTGAAATTTGAACTGTAGTTGCAACTTTTCATCCTATGTATGCATGAATTTGTTCGGAATTTTTCGACAAATTTATGTAGGGTAGAAAAATATGTTTTGCTGCTGCTGTTTTTCCGGACTGATTCTGTCCCATTTTGTTTGATGAATTATTTTAACTTTTAACTTGAATCTGTTTTATCCAATTGAGTTTATAAGTTGTCATAAAACATAATACAATTTTTGGACATTCATATGAATTTTTGTTTAAGGATTACATGCAGCAAGCAATTTATTTATCTATCACTACTAATGTCACCCCACAGAAAAGAAATGGGAGAAACGGTATTTTGAAGTTTTTTCACAGGGTTTAGAGGAGATGTACCAAGAGCTATCCAAGGATGGTAAAGACCATAAGCTCGGGGATGTGAAGACAACCCCACTGGACCAACACACTCTCGGTTTGCACACGTCTAACTTCTGTTTTTCGATCAATGCACTTTATCGCATAAACTTGGAGCGTCTTTTGTTTGCTTTTTATTTCGGTTTGATTTTTATTTGTGAGACCACCACACTATCATTTATATATGAAAGAGCTACTGGAAATTTGGGTTGAATTAATCTGGATGCTATTAAAAGATTAGGAAAGGGATGTTTGAGTTGATTCAAAAAGATACATATAGTTGCATGATTCATATGCTTTTTAATGAGTATTAATTTGCAAGTGTTTTATTAAGAGCTATCTTGTATTCATGTTTTGATGCTGATTGCTATTTTACTTTGTTTAACATGGATTGGTTAGTTCTATGGACACTTTTGCATGCATTTAGACGCTCAACTTTCTCCCTCTTACTAGCCCAAAAATCCCAACAAGTAAAAACTTGTTTCCAACATCTTCAACCATATCTACCTATTAGCTTTTTGCTATTCCGAATATGTTTATCATGCTATTTTGTATTATCTATACCTCTGAATTAAAATTCTTATGTTATTGATTGTTATGGGAAAAGTTGGTTAAAGAGCTCTCACGAACTTGATGCACACTTTACTTTTATTGCACTTAATAAACATGACCCATTGTGATTAAATTATGAAGTTGTGGGCTTGACAAAAGTCTTGGGTTGGGAGTTAGCTCATATGTGCTGTCAGATGGCAAGCTTTCAACATGCTTGATGACGTGAAAGACACACGTTCATTGGGAACCCCAAGAGGAAGGTATGATGAGTACAACAGCAAGTTTTTCCTCAGTAAGAAACCAAGGTTTAATCGGACCAGTAGGAGATCGAAGTCACTTCTGAAGGTTGTTGGTGAAGGAGTGCAGTGCGGCGCAACACCGGGGTTTTCGGTGCCAACGTGGAACCTGCACAACACAATCAACCTACTTTGCCCTAACTTAACAGTGAGGTTGTCAATCTCACCGGCTTGCTGAAAACAAAGGATTAGACGTATAGTGTGGAAAATGATGTTTAATTGCAGAGATGAAAGAGAACAATGATTGCAGTAGGTTGTATTTCAGATGTAAAAGAATGGCCGGGGTCCACAGTTCACTAGTGGTGTCTCTCCATAATAAATAACTAACATGCTGGGTAAACAAATTACAGCTGGGCAATTGACAATATTGATAAGTGCATAACATGCATGTGCAAGTTGTGGTGTCTACTATGAGATTCATTTGGGCATTACGACAAAGTACACAGACCGCTATCCAGCATGCATCTTGCCTAAATAGTCCACCTTCAGGTTAGCGTCCGCACCCCTTCCAGTATTAAGTTGCAAGCAACAGACAATTGCATTAAGTAAAGTGCATAATGTAAACAACACATTCATCCTTAGACAAACATCATTAGGTTACCCCTAGTGGCAACAGCACATCCACAACCTTAGGGGTTGCTGTCACTTCCCAGATTAAATGGAGACTGAACCCACTATCTAGCATAAATACTCTCTCTTGGAGTCACAAGCATCCACTTGGCCAGAGTATCAACAAGTAACGGAGAGCACGCAAGATCATAAAAGACAGACATAATATTTCAGTATTCAACTTGACATAGTATCAATATTCATCGGATCCCAGCAAACACAACATGTAGCATTACAATAAGATGATCTTGATCATGATAGGCAGCTCACAAGATCTAAACATGATGGCACAAGAGGAGAAGACAACCATCTAGCTACTGCTATGGACCCATAGTCCAAAGATGAACTACTCACACATCACTCCGGAGGCAGGCATGGCGATGTAGAGCCCTCCGGTGATGATTCCCCTCTCCGGCAGGGTGCCGGGAAGAGCTTCAGAACCCTCCCGAGTTAGGGTTGACGGCGGCGGCGGCTCTGGAACTTTTCGTGGAATATGACTCGGGTACTTAGGGTTTTCCCGAATAGATGAATTTATAGGCGAAGGGGCGCATGGGTGGAGGCCCGTGGCGTCCTACCACGTGGCGGCGCGGCAGCATGTGGGACCGCGCCACCTGGTGAGGGCGGCCCACGGCCCCTTCGTCTCTCCTTCGGACTCCGTGTACGTGTCAGAAAATAGGACTTTGGCTTTTGTTTCGTCCAATTCCGAGAATATTTCCAGAACAACTTTTCTGAAACCAAAAACAGCAGAAAACAGGAACTGGCACTGTGGCATCTTGTTAATAGGTTAGTCCCAGAAAATGCATAAAAATGATATAAAGTGTAATAAAACATGTAGCAATTGGCATAATATAAGCATGGAACATCAGAAATTATAGATACGTTGGAGACGTATCAAGCATCCCCAAGCTTAGTTCTACTCGTCCTCGAGTAGGTAAAACGATAACAACAAAATAATTTCTGAGGAGACATGCTTCACACAATCTTGATCAAATAATATTGCAAGGCTCATGTCATGAATGAAGTGACTCAAAGCAATGGTCTATAGTTTGCTAACAAATAGATAAAGAGTAAACAACTGAATCATATAAGCAAAAACTTTTCATGAATAGTACTTTCAAGACAAGCATCAAAAAGCTTTGCATAAGAGTTAACTCATAAAGCAATAGATTCTAATAAAGGCATTGAAGCAACACATAGGAAGATTTAAGTTTCAGCAATTGCTTTCAACTTTCAACATGTATATCTCATGGATATTGTCAACACAAAGTAATATAACAAGTGCAATAAGTAAGCATATAAGAATTGATGCACACAAAGTAGGTAAACTGACTCAACATAAAGTAAAAGAAAGGCCCTTCGCAGAGGGAAGCGGGATTAAATCATGTGCTAGAGCTTTTTAGGTTTTTGAAATCATATAGAGAGCATAAAGTAAGTTTTTGAGAGGTGTTTGTTGTTGTCAACGAATGGCAGTGGGCACTCTATCCCCTTATCACCCAGACTTTCAAGAGCGGCTCCCATGAAGGACGTTATTTCTACCCAAGGGTAGATCATCCCTCTTCTCTTTTGTTTACACATGCATATTTATAAATTGGTATGACACTCCTCCCAACCTTTGCTTACACAAGCCATGGCTAACCGAATCCTCGGGTGCCTTCCAACAATCACATACCATGGAGGAGTGCCTATTTGATAAAGTTTAACATTTTGAAATTTGCTTTTGATAAATCATTGGCAAACATGTGAAGAGAATCAAGGTTAAAGTTGTAATTAATTGGGACTGGGCACCCCATTTGCCAGCTCTTTTTGCAAAGTTATTGGATAAGCGGATGTATATGCCACTAGTCCATTGGTGAAAGTCTGTCATGAGTAAATGACAAGGTGATAGAGTAAACGCCACATACTTCCTCATGAGCTATAAAACATTGACACAAATAAGGAGTAATAAAGTTTTGAATAGTTTAAAGGTAGCACATGAAGTATTTACTTGGAATGGCAGGAAATACCACATAATAGGTAGTTATGGTGGACACAAATGGCATGGGTTTTGGCTCAAGGTTTGGATGCACGAGAAGCATTCCCTCTCAGTACAGAGTTTAGGCTAGCAAGGTTGTTTGAAGCAAACACAGGATATCAACCGGTACAGCAAGACTTACATAAAAACATATTGCAAGCATTATAAGACTCTACACTGTCTCCTTGTTGTTCAAACACTTTACCAGAAAATATCTAGACCTTAGAGATATCAAACATGCAAACCAAATTTCAACAAGCTCTACGGTAGTTCTCCACTAATAGGCTTTAACTACATGATGCAAGAGCTTAAACATGATCTACTTGAGAGCTCAAAACAATTGCAAAGCATCAAATTATCCAAGACAATGATCTACAAGAATGAGTATGTCTTTTCAATATACCATCTACCACATGTAGCATTTTCTGTTTCCAACCAAACACCAATCAACTTATTTCAACACAAACTCTCCAATAATATAACAATGAAACAAGAGAGTACTTCTCTACAAGAACTAACAGCTCTGAACAAGAGATGCATGAAAAACAGGAGCTAAAAGCATTGCAGTAGCTAGTTAAGAATACTCAACAAATATAAGTGAAGAATATGAGTATTCACATGAAAAAGCGGAGCGTGTCTCTCTCCCACACAAGAATGCTAGGATCCAAATTATTCAGAAAAAGAAAACAAAAGCAAAAATAAAAGCACACAGACGCTCCAAGTAAAGCACATAAGATGTGAAAAATTAAAATATAGTTTCACTAGAGATGACCTGATAAGTTGTTGATGAAGAAGGGGATGCCTTGGGCATCCCCAAGCTTAGACGCTTGAGTCTTCTTGAAATATGCTTGGGTGCACCACGGGGGCATCCCCAAGCTTAGGCTTTTCACTCTTCTTGATCATATCATATCATATCATCCTCCTCTCTTGATCCTTGAAAACTTCCTTCACACCAAACTTAGTAATTCTCATTAGAGGGTTAGTGCATAATCAAAAATTCACATGTTCTGTGATGACACAATCATCTCCAACACTTCTGGACATTAGCTACAGCCACTGATATTTTGTGGAGCAAAGAAATCCACTCAAACACAGTAAAAGAGAGAATGCAAATCAAAAGGCAGAATCTGTCAAAAACAGAACAGTCTGGAAAGACGAATTTTTTCGAGGCACTTAAGTTGCTCAGATGTGAAAAGTCAAACTAATGAAAGTTGCGTACATATATGAGGATCACGCTGAATTTTTTCAGAAATTTTGGATTTTTTGGAGTGCGTACAGCTCAAAACGGTGGACAGCAAAAATCTGTCTCTGCGCAGAAATCCAAATCTAGCATCAACTTTCTATTAGAGCTTTACTTGGCACAACAATGCAATAAAATAAAGATACAAAGGAGTTGTTACAGAAGTAAGCAAGCTCCTTGACTCAAAGAAAAAGAAAAATTACAGAAATAAAACCATGGGTTGTCTCCCATAAGCGCTTTTCTTTAACGCCTTTCAGCTAGGCGCAGAAAGTGAAAATCAAGTGTTTCCAAGTGAAGAAGAATCGAAATCACCAAAGGCTTCATCTAAAACACAACTTGTCACAATAGGCACTTTAGGTATCCTCTAATATGTTCCAATGTGTAAGTCACCATTAATCGTACTAAAGGTTTTATCAATTTTAAGCGCACTAGGAAGCTTTGGCTTAGGCATCTTGGGAACATAAATGAACTTTTGCTCTTTACCCACTAAGGCCTTCTCCCTCTTAGTTTTAAGAGAAGAAAAAGTCGAACTTAACGTTTCCATAGCCTCCTCTAACTCACCAATTCTATGATTTTGAGTATCATGAGTATTACTAGCCTCTAAAACAACGATTCTTTCATTGATGTTTACTATTGATTCATTAGCCTTACTAACATTTTCAAGAAAATTTGGCAAGTTTTTCTCCATAGCATCCAACTTCTTTATAACATCTTCCAAAGTAATCTCAGTTTTAATATCTTTGATAGGTGGTATCCCTACCAAACTTTCAATTAAATTGCAAGCTTCCAAAGCAGGAGTACCCAGAAAATTACCCCCTGTAAGAGTGTCCAGAACATACCTATACCAACTAGTGACACCAACATAAAAATTCCTAAGAAGGATCAAGGTAGAATATTTTTTTAGTACATCTATGATGAGCATCACTTATCCTATATACCAGGCATCTTTCAAACTTTCTCCCCCCTGTTGCCTAAACGAACGAACTTCAACTTCAGGAGTATTCATTTTAGCAAAAAGAACACTAGGCCGAAATAACAAAATAAAAGCAAGTACTAATTTTTTTGTATTTTTGATAAAGAGAGCAAACAAGGTAAAATAAAATAAACTAAGCAAGACAATAACAAAGTAAAGAGATTGGAAGTGAGAGACTCCCCTAACAGAAGGCTTGACCTCCCCGGCAACGGCGCCAGAAAACTGGCTTGATGACGTTAAAGACACACGTTCGTTGGGAACCCCAAGAGGAAGGTATGATGAGTACAACAACAAGTTTTCCCTCAGTAAGAAACCAAGGTTTAATCGGACCAGTAGGAGATCGAAGTCACTTCTGAAGGTTGTTGGTGAAGGAGTGTAGTGCGGCGCAACACCAGGGATTCCGGTGCCATCGTGGAACCTGCACAACACAATCAAACTACTTTGCCCCAACTTAACAGTGAGGTTGTCAATCTCACCGGCTTGCTGAAAACAAAGGATTAGACGTATAGTGTGGAAAATGATGTTTAATTGCAGAGAATGAAAGAGAACAATGATTGCAGTAGGTTGTATTTCAGATGTAAAAGAATGGACCGGGGTCCACACACTACAAAAAATTCGGCCATCCGGGACGATTCCATAACGTGGTAATCATGCTCCAAAACGTCGGGATCTGCAATCCTCGACGATTCACACGACGTTATAAAAAAGGTTAGGGACCGCTAGTCATAGACGATTCTACGACGATCCGGTGAACCTCCGAACGTCGCGAGTAATCCACGACGTTTATATAATCGTCACCGGCCCATCATGCGGCCCAACACGTCGCGACGTTTTTTTATCGTCACCGAAGTGTTCCACGTGGCAGACGGCCATCATCGCCGTTAGATGACGTCACATATATTTCAACGAAAGCGTAACGTCGAGACATATGATGACATCAAGACTGATGCGACGTTTTTCGCGATCGTCGCGGATGGGCACGAATGAGTGAGCGCCACACGGGATGTCCACAAAGCGACACGTGGATTTTCCACGACAGTTTTATTTCATCATAGTGTCGCGTTATGACGTCATCTATGGCCTCGACGTTAATTATCCATCGGCGTTGCCATGCAATCGGTAGTTGCCACGTGCGTTCAGCGTATTTGACCACGTGTCATTTGACGACGACGAATTTTTTTGTCGCGTAGGACGTGACGTTAGTGCGTGCGAAGTTTCTTTTGGGACGAGGTTTGAACGATTATTTTCACGATCTGAAACGCATGTAAAATTCTTGCCCTAATGGTATTCCCAGCAGAGCAAACACAACACATGCAGAAAATACATAAATTCCGAATTATAGGTCTCAGCCTTGCTACCAGCATATGCTACAAAGGCCATGTTCTACAGTTCACCAGACAACATGTGGTTGACCAGCAGTGGCAACATACAGTTTTCGGCCTCTCAAAGGCCACCAGCAACATGCAGTTTGAGACCCATGAAGGGCACCAAAAAGCCTCAGACTTACCAAAAAGCCACGAGTTTGTAGAGGTTTTCAAGAAGCAGCGTGTTTAGCCAACATCCGCTTGATAAGTGCATTGCACGATTCTTGATCCTTGATCACATGGTTCAAGTCTTGTTCATAGTTGATCTTGTCTGCGTCAGCATGTTCCTTCGCCTTCTTGTACTCATCAACGATAGACTCCAGTTCATGCCTCCTTTTTTCTCAGAATCAAGCTGAAGCTGAAGCTGAAACTTTGGCACACTCTTATGGCTTGGTATCACAACACCTATGTTTTTTTAGGAAATTAGCCTTTCGATTGCCCCTACACAGCACGACAGCGACAGCTTCAGCAGCAGAAAGAGGTTCCTTGACAGTGCCATCCGCTGAAGTAGATGGTTCCATCCTATATTCCATTTCAGCCTATAAAGCATGTACAAGCATAAGATGAAATAACAACTGAACTAGCTTTAGCTTGTAAGGTACACTGATCTAAATACCAGATGATAAGCATTTAAGGAACATGGATGAAATATACTCCTTTCCAAATTGTAAGCCTTTCTAGCCATTTTCTGCACACATGTATATATACATGCTTTAGTGCAAGATTCATGTGAACCTTGCACTAAAACATGTCTAGATACATGTGTGCATAAAATGGCTAGAAAGGCTTACAATTTGGAAAGGAGAGAGTAGCAGACAACAAGCTTGTACAAACATAGACTTTTCCTACGCATGTACATGACTAGCAGATGACAAGCGTAGTAGGAAACCATTATGAAATGACAAGGGTACAATGCAGATTTGAACAGACGTTTCTGGTGATGCGAAATGACAAGGGATCTGCATGTACAATCATAGATGCAACAGCAGCTAAACTAGGATAGATGACATGCATGTATGGAACATAACTGAAAATAGCAGACGAGAAGCAAGTAAGGAACATAGCTGAAGATAGCAGATCACAAGGATATATGAACTAGCAAATGACAAGCAAGTAAGCACGCATGTACATGAACTATCAGATGACAAGCATAGGTGAAATGGCTGAGTCTGCAGCATAGTCACAAAGGAATACCGGAAAAGGTACCTAATAGATTCTAATGAGGTTAATTGTAACTTCCAGAGATGTACAGAATTATCAGGGACTTACAATTGCCATTTTCACAGGGGAACTGAATCCACGCCTGTTTTTGTGCGTATCTTTGAACAATTCGAAAGCATCTTTCCCCATGTCGCAGCCAACCTCGTAGCTACGAGATCCTGTAGCATGAGGGAACATGACTTGCCCTCTGCTATAGGTGGCTTTCTTACAGGCTATCTGCACAAAGAGTATGAACAGGTTAGGTTAAATCCAGAATATAGGATTGAATCAGTGGCAAGGTTCAGTGAACAAACACACGACCTCATTCTCGGGTGTGGACCATTTCTCGACTAACTTGCCCCACTGTTCTTCGCTCATGTGACTTACTACATGAGGAGGTGTTCGTACAACCAAAGCCTTGTCTCCAACATGGTCAAAATATCTGCTCTTCAGGTAATGGCGTCTTTGTCTTGTACGGTTCCTGAGATTCATTAGAAGAGAGCCATGAATCCAGAAGTCGTCGAGGTCCAAATCAAATTTTACCTGAAACAAAAGAAAGAGTATTCTTCACTTTTATGAACAGCAATGGAAAGAACTGGAAAGTTGGGTTACAAAACTTACGCTCACGTGTTTGACAAACCTAGAAAATATGTCAGGTCTTTCCTTGTAATCTTTCCAATGGGGGAAGATAGGGACAACATCATTCACAACTAATGAACAAGCTGTAGTATAGATGGAAGCAATCTTTGGGTCCACTGGCCTTGTCCTTCCCGGAGGAATAACAAGTCTGAACTTCTTGCCCCTTTCCAGGCCTGGAAATTTGTCATGGGGAGGTGCCTGTTCGCATTGGGCGGCTGCCTCCTGGTGGTGGCCAGTTGTCTCCTTCTGTTGGGCAGCTTCCAGCTGGTCATGGGCAACTGCCTGCAAGGCTTTGCAAGTTGCAGACCTTAATAGTCGTGGTGTAGCGGCTGCAGGTACAGTTGGAGGAGTCGGTTTGATCTTTCTCTTTACTACCGAAGTCTCAGGTGTTGTGCCATCAACTATTTCTGCATTGACGCGCTTGCGATTGCGAACTTCACCAGGTTTTGTTTGTGGTTCTAACATGGATAAAGATCTCAAAGTTAGGTACAAACATAACACTTGGTAAGAACATACTACAGCTACAAAGTACGCTACTCACTTCCGGTTTCTTCCATGGGGTATAATTTATGTTCTAAAATATATGACTGGTATTGATTGTTCTTTAGTAGTGATGATGTAACAGACGGATATGAGTAATCTATTATGTGGAACTAAGACTGATAGGATCGCAAAACTGATCTTAAGCGACATACATGCTAGAAAATAAGCAAACTTTGACCATAAGAACTCATTGTGGTTCTAACATGAATAGAGAGCTCAAAGTTGTTAGGTACAAACGTAACACATGCTAAGAACCTACTACAGCTACAAAGTAAGCTACTCACTTCTGGGGTGCTTCCATGTGGTGTATTTTCTGTTATAAAATATCGGACTGGTATTAATTGTTTTGTAGTACTGATGATTTAAAAGACTGATTTGAGTAATCTAATATGTGGACCTAATACTGAAAGGATCGCAAAACTGATCTTAAGCGACATACTAGCTGGAAAATAAACAAACTTTGACCATAGGAACTGATCAAACAGAAGCATCGAACAGGTAATTAAACAAACATGTACACGAAACAAGCATCAAACAGACGAAAATAATTATGTCAAGAATGCATCCGGGCTTTAGTAACTTTGTCTTACGGCTGTTCTTGGCGGGAACCGTTACTCGTCACGTGCGGGGAAGCATTGACGGCGATGGACGACCTACGAGCTGGACGGCGAGGAGGCAGATCTTGAGGGCGAGGTTGACGGCGAGGAGGCAGATCTTGGTGGCAACCTCGAAGTCGAGGTGGCAGTTCTTGTCGGCGAGCTTGACAGCGAGGAGGTAGATCTTGGTGGCAACCTGGAAGTCGAGGTGGCAGATCTTGGCGGCAACCTGAAGTCGAGGTGGCAGTTCCTGCTGGCGAGCTTGAAGATGAGGAGGTAGATCTTGGCGGCAACCTGGAAGTCGAGGTAGCAGATCTGGGATAGCCAGCTACACGGCGAGCTAGGGTTTGGGTGGAAAGGATGGGAAATTTGGGACCGGGAGGGAGGAGGGGAATGCGAGCATTCGAGTAGGGGACGTCTTGGCGAGGGGGTATAGGCAGGGAATTTTGGTTTGAAATTTTGTGCGCGCAGCAGAAGGCGGCAAAGTTTCAACGATAATTTTGGGTGGGCGCGAGGTACAAAATTTGGTAGGTGGGCGCGCGGTGAGAAATATATCTGGCCGTCAGACACATGATGGATGGCTTAAACAAATTGACCATTTAATGAAGTTAGTATTACAGTACCATGCGAATAAGTCTATAAATTATTGACCTAAACTTTCGAGGAAAAAATTATTCGCTAACTAGGAAAACCAAATATGAGACAACGTTAATTATCACAAAAATCCGACAAGTATACAACCGATGGGGTTCCCTGGTGATCTAATTACCTAATTAAGTGCATATAAGTGTGTGTATGAAGCGGGGGAGCTGGGTTGGCAAATACAACATCACATTACTCTTCTATACGTATTCTATCACTCATCTAACTTGGTCTTGTCAATGTCAAGATGTATTTCATACACATTTGTTGACCCATTTCGGTCGAAATCCTTGACAGTTGACCCGGCCCGCTCAATTTGTATCCTCTACCGGCCCTTAAACGGCCTCAAGAGGGTTTAGACCAATTGACTTTTCAACTTGATTGTGTTATGGTAGGCCATATGACCATTTAAAACCAAAGTTGAGACCATGTCACATGATTCCATCTGGGTTGCCCCCGAAGTGGTAGATGTGTTAGTGCAAAATCTCCATGTAGGTTAAGTGTCGTCTGTAAAATGGGTAAACCTAGGAGTTGGATCAATGTTGTCATTTCCATTGTATGATCACACACTCGTACCCATATATTACGGTCCTAGCTACCTAGGATTTGGTGGGATTCTGATGCTCCGGATCACCATTCCCATCGAAACCCTAGGTCCTCTACTTTTTTGACCAGCCTCGGGAGGGCTATATATTGGAATTTTTTCACTAGTTGTGTTAGGGCTGGTGATATGACCATTTAAAAACCAACTATGAGCCCATATTATCACATGATACCATATGGTGCACCCGAACAAAGGGTTTTTGCCCTACCGGGGCATGAACTTCATGCATGATAAGTTTCGTATGTGAAGTGGGTCAGACCTTCTAGGAGTTTTATCTTGGATATTTCCACATATATACCAACACACGTTTATTCGTACATATGGGCCCAACCTAGGATTTGGTAGGATTCAGGCGGATCATGCATGTGCCATTTCGGTCGAAATCCTTGAAGATAGGTGCACATAGGAGATCCAGATTGGACTCAAACTTTTTGTGGGTGGTGATGCAAACGATAGACAAGGTGGGCTTGCAGGATCTGAGATTTTTCTGACAATTTTAAGTGTGCGTAAAATTTTCTTTGAACAAAAATGCCTGAAATTGAGATGAAGGCCAATTATTGGTCAAATTCATGGTCAGATCATTTTAAAATCAGATTAGTCATGCAATGTTCGTAGTATCATGTATAAATATATGTACTACATGATTTGACAGAGTTTTGGTCAAGTTGTATCATAATGGGGTCAGAACAACATTAGTTTGATGGAAACATCGAGGCTGAAAGCACATAACCAGAAGAAAGAAAATAGGAACTGCATATATACCAGCATAATTAGTCTTCCACAGCACAACAAAAGCAGCACTTTACATAACTGCTTAGCTGGTCTTACTTGTTCATCAAAACCAAAATAAATATTTACAAAACACATGGACAGAGGACAAACTAATCTTCAGGAAGGCCTACGCCTCTTGTGCTCCTCATCTGAATCTTCTTCAGCTGATGAATCTTCAGGAACATCGGTGCCTGAATCATCAGAATCATCCTGAAACTTGAGTCCAACTGGCACTCCAACCCTGAAACTTGAGTCCAACTGGCACTCCAACTGGCACTCCAACCTTTTGCCTCTCCAGAATGACCCGGTACAGCTCAAACGCCACAAAGGCATCAATGGCGGCGTAGTCTTTGTTGATCTTGTCAAGAGGTTTGCACTGCCAATTATCGTGCGCCTTGGAGGGCAACTTCTTCTTCATTTCTGCGTACCAGGGATCAATCAGGTCTGCAGCCATGACAGCCGTGCCAACCTTGTAGTATCCAGGGAGCCGGTACAAGTGCTGTAGGTCGACATAGAAGTTATCTGGAATGATGACTTCAGGCCAGGTTTGGCGAAAAACCACCTTGTCTATCGTATTGTCTACGGTCGCAAAGGTGATTCCTCTGTGGCGTAGAAAATCAGAAATGTAGCATGAACACTTCCAATGGTCAGTACTGCAATAACCAAGAGAATGTGGATAGAGATTAGTTAAAGGTGCCGTATCCTGTGCATCCCATGGCTTGGTGAATCCGTGCATCCAAAACATCTCAGCCGGACGATCTCAATCGTGTGCCTTGCATGGACTTGCCAGAAACTTTGCAATTACATACCCGCGTCTAAACTTAATCAGTGTTATGTCTGCGAAAACCCCCTAGCTCTAATCCACGAAACCCCACATCATGCTCCCGGAAGACCCTCCGCTGGCGCAAGGAGCTGCAGAGCCTCGGCGCCAGCACGGGCGACGACGGCAAGCTGCTGCCGGAGGATGCGCTGGATCCTAGACAACGCAGATCAGGTTGGAATCCTTCGCGTCCCAACCAAGAAGAACCTCCACGTCTCCATGAAGGAAGCCATCGACCTCTTCCAGAAGATTTGGACAACGACAAGTCTGAATGTGTTTCAGTGGTGTCTCGTTCTGTACTGCCATTTTCAGATCAATTAGCTTGTGTTGTATTTACTTCCGAAAGTTCAAGTCTGAATGTGTTTCAGTGAAATGGTTCATGCTATTGCAACTGTTGATCGTAAACAGATTCTTTCTATTCATGAATAAAGTTCTCGTTTTTAACTTATATTGTTCAGTTTGGGTTTAAAACATGCATTGCTCCAGAAAGGCTTTGAATTATGAGAATGTTTGGACATAGCATGTTCAGTTTGAGTTTAGTGGTCGCTAAAATCAAGAATGCTGCTCTATACTCTGCCACTACACTGCACACAAACTTAATACAAACCAGATGTTGAATCATATTCCAATAGCAGTTTGTTCCAAAACCTGAATGTCACCTTATGAATGTTACTTCTGATGGTACTCCATTTAACATACATCAGAAAATAGTAGCAGAAAATAACAAGAATGCAGATTGACAATAGAAAATAAAAGGAACCAGATTGAAATCAAACTCTTATCCCTTACAATAATTGAATACACGAAACAATTTATTTTAATAACTCATCAGGTGAATAAAGTCGAGCGTCTTTTGCTTCTTTGTTTGTATGTAGAATCAAAAGATACCACATGGCCGAATTGTTTGTAGTTCTTCCTACTTGTGGCATCAGCCCAGAACACATACATCAAATTTCCTTCATCACTCACAACAAAATCATAGAAAAAAGCTGAATTAACTTCCTGCTTTCTAGCTAGCTTGGCAACAAACATTTGGGCATCTGCGTTCCTGATTTTATACCTGAGGTCATGATAGTAGTTCTGCAAGTCCCTCTTTGTGCATCCAACATTGGCAATCCCTCCCTCGCTGACTTGGAGAAACCTGTATGCCTGATAGGTGCCTATGCTTGCTCAACCCATGATTCTGTCTTGTAGGTATCATTACCACACAACTTCACAAAGATATGTGCATCACAACCACATCTCGTGGCTGTGTTCTTACGCCTTTTCTTTGACGGATCATCAATCTCTTTACTCTTCTCACACTTAAATCCTTCCCTATTACACATATATCATTTAGTGCGAACTACCTCATTGTCTAATTTCTTCTGCTGTCCAACACGAACTCCAAAACCAGATTCATGTGCATAATACTTGTAGAACTTCTCAACAGCCTCTAGACGTTCAAATGTCATCCCTAGTTTTGGTTTCAAATTTTCGTCGCATTCCGATGTAAAAGATGAACGCTTCAACATAAACAAAGAATCGGTAAGCACCATTGTGCATAATTAACTGAACTGAATACAACTAGGAAGTATTGGCTTACAGGGAGAGGAACACTTGCTTTCTTTATCGGTGTGCAAAATTGGGCCTCGTTCAACTCCATTTGCAGGCTGTTGTTATATTGCATTGCTACACAAAGCCAGAAACGGTACATAATTAGCCTTTGCAATGAGAAGCACTAATGTACAGCATGCATAATCTATCCTTTGGTCAGATTCTGGATTGCATCAATTAAGGCGCGCGTGAGTCAGTGAGATGAGTTCCTTGGCAGTCTGCCACGAAGGGAGCTAGCTACCTTTTGATAGTCCCTACTCCCTGCGTGAGACGCAACAGTACTAGAAAATCGATCGGCGGCTTTGCATCCGGCGAAAATCGAGTCAGTGTGTACCTCGCTAGGAAGTAGAAGGCGGCAGCAAGAGGAGATCGGGCTGAAGCAAGTCGCGATCGTCGGGATCTTGTGCCGGCGCACGGCGCACCGTACACGGCGAGTTCTCCGTCTCAGCCGCGGGTCGCCGCCGTAGCGATTGATAGGTATCTCAACTGCAATCGACCGCGGGAAGACGTGGATAGGGGTGTCTGTGCAAATTTACAGGACAGGTTGCGGACGTGTTTTTGATTTTTTTTGGCAGAATCAGCTCTACAGTACCATTGAAATCGTCCGGCTGAGATGTTTTGGATGCACGGATGCACCAAACCATGGGATGCACAGGATACGGCGCCTTAGTTAAAAGATGTAATTTCACAGGTGACAAACAAGTATATGATCAACAAGTCCACCAAATGAGGTAAATTTAGTTAAAAGATTTGAAATATGATCAACAAGTCCACCTAAAGATTAAGAAATACGATGAACATGAATCCACAGAAACATATATGCATTTTCATGTATACAACTATACAACAACCATCATATTTACCGAAGTTCATAGTCCTTCAAAATATATTGCTTATTTACATTTACATCCATGATTTCATTCTCTTATATGTTCAACAAGTCCACCAAATGAGGTAAGTTTAGTTAAAAGATTTGAAATATGATCAACAAGTCCACCTAAAGATTAAGAAATACGATGAACATTAATTCACAAAAACATATATGCATTTTCATGTATACAACTATACAACAATCATCAAATTTACCGAAGTTCATAGTCCTTCAAAATATATTGCTTAATTACATCCATGATTTCATTCTCTTACATGTTACGGTGTACAACTACACAAACTACTCAAAAGAAATGCCAGACCTCAAAATCAATCGTCGTGCTATATAAATTCCCATATTAATTATGACAGAAAACCTTTTACACTTCATATAATACACGAATCTAATCCGTGTCATCGCAGTGACAGACTGAAAAAACCCCGAAGACAGGAATAGATCTAGGAACGTCTGTCTACCCTAAATCTGAACCAAATTAGTGAAATCGCAAGAAGTTTGAGCGTCATCTAGTACTAATAGTAACACTAACAGTCTGGCACAAGGGATGAAGCAAAAAACCCTCGAAACAGCAACATGTGTGGGCATTTTACTTAATTTGTTCATACCTGGCGCATTGGTGGACCAGTACATGGCGGCGCATGGCGAGCTGAATAACCGCCATAATCTTGTCTTTGAGTTCCTGGTCTTTGATGTACTCCATGTCCAGCCCCATGATCTTGGCGTCTCCCTCCGCGAACCACTTCTTGTACATGTCGAGGACCCTCGCTAGTTCTTCTGGATCGTTGGTGTAGACCGCCTCGATCTTCTGGTCTTTGTGGATGGTGACGCTGTAGGTCTCGGAGAAGCATGTTGTGGTTTCCATGGCGACGATGCGTGGGAGAAGAAGATTGGATTGCAGTGGAAGCGGAGAAGACTAGAAGAAGCGAGAGGGGGAAAACAGAGGAGCAGTGCGATGTGACATATAGGAAGATGAGATGAAATGGGCACGCGGTTAATGGGCAGGTTAATGTACACGCGATTAATGGGCAGGTATATGTCTTGTCCCATCAAAACCCCTGCATCATGGCTGTGCCTCGCCTCTCGACCTACTCCGTGTAATTGACTGCACCGAGTCCGAGACCAACCCCTCGCCCTCCTCTAGCAGCCGCCACGTCTCACCACGTACGTCTTTCACCGTCTCCACCGGCCGCTCACCATTGGACCCGGCACGAACACACTAAAAATAAGTCAGTGTCAAAAATGACCATGTACGTCTTACATTTTGTGGCATTTTTCTTCCAAGAAAATGAATGCAACACCTATACTTGTAAGAATAATCTGAAAATATGCTGCATGTGGAAAATTTCTATAAAAGGGTACTGTACTTTGTTTGCTGCATGTGGATTGCTACTTGGAATAGCACAAACTTGCGAGCACTTCGTGTGAGTACCACATATGCACGCCAAAAACAACAAAATTACATGTAGGTGCAAGGAGTTCATGTTTGTTAGTATTAGATCACAATGAGGCATGATCCAAACCCTGATCAAAACCTCACCAAAACCTTCATTTTGGTGTGTCTAGGAATGATCCAGGCTTAGTTTTTCATTTTGGTGTTTAAAACTTGTTTAAATGTTGATTTGACCTTGAGTTTGACCGAATTTGAAATAATCATAAAATATTCAAAAAACATCAAAAAAATGAAAATCCAGTGCACATGGTCTTATTTTGTCATGTACTAACAGCTCCAACTGATAAACAAGGTCTAGATACATATTAAACAAAAATGCTTCAATATGGTGTGAAATCTCACATCTCAAACTATGAACTCTCATGTGTGAAGAGAGGTGGTTTATGATTTGCAACATGAAATTGTCCAAAACCTCACCAAAACCTTCATTTTGGTGTGTCTAGGAATGATCCAGGCTTAGTTTTTATTTTGGTGTTTAAAACTTGTTTAAATGTTGATTTGACCTTGAGTTTGACCGAATTTGAAATAATCATAAAATATTCAAAAAACATCAAAAAATGAAAATCTAGTGCACATGGTCTTATTTTGTCATGTACTAACAGCTCCAACTGATAAACAAGGTCTAGATACATATTAAACAATAAATGCTTCAATATGGTGTGAAATCTGACATCTCAAACTATGAACTCTCATGTGTGAAGAGAGGTGGTTTGTGATTTGCAACATGAAATTGTCCAAAACCTCACCAAACCTTCATTTTGGTGTGTCTAGGAATGATCCAGGCTTAGTTTTTCATTTTGGTGTTTAAAACTTGTTTAAATGTTGATTTGACCTTGAGTTTGACGAATTTGAAATAATCATAAAATATTCAAAAAACATCAAAAAAAATGAAAATCCAGTGCACATGGTCTTATTTTGTCATGTACTAACAGCTCCAACTGATAAACAAGGTCTAGATACATATTAAACAATAAATGCTTCAATATGGTGTGAAATCTCACATCTCAAACTATGAACTCTCATGTGTGAAGAGAGGTGGTTTGTGATTTGCAACAAGAAATTGTCCAAAACCTCACCAAACCTTCATTTTGGTGTGTCTACCTAGTTGACAATGTTTCAACTCGTTTTCAATCCGACGGCGTGCGAATGCCACAATCGGGCGTGTCCAGAGCGCCCCCCAAAGGTGTTCGACATTGTGAATGCCACAATCTGACGGCGTGCGAATGCCACAAGGAACACAAGAACAAGGAACACAATAATTTACATACTGTTTACAAGGTTTCACCTACCGGAACGTGCCACGTCACGTCCAGAGCTCGTCCAGGGCACGTCCAGAGCACGCCCCCAAGGTGTTCGACATAGTGCTTACATGGCCATTTCACAAAAGAACTCCACACACGCTCCCAGCGCTGGGCAAACACTGCCTGAAAGAGTTTCAGGCACCTAACAAAATTCACCAGACTTGCTATCTACAAATGCAGCTCAATCTACCCTCCGAACGCCATGGCTCTGTAGCTGATTCTTCTAGCTCGATTTCATCTCGCAGAGAATTTCTGAGCACACCAATCTGTCCTCCGCCAGCCCGGCAACTAGACTGATCTAGGCTCAACGCTACTTCGAAGTCCAGGCTCGGGGTTGAGCGTGCTGAAATGCTGCTCGATGAGCTCCCGCCCGAGCTGCTCTCGTCGCCCGCAGCAATGTTGTAGCGTGACGCTGCCACGCCTGCTGGACTGAAATCCGATATGGCTTACCGTGAAGGTAGATTGAATCCTTCGCCGCTGCACTAGTCACGAATCGGGCCGCCGTCGCCTATTCGACCGTGAACCCGCACCACCCCATCCTCCATCCTCCCTCGATGCCCTTACCTGCGATTGCGACCGCAAGCCTTGCGTCGCCGCCCGCATGCTCGACTCCGATTGCCGCCGCTGAACTCGCGCCGCCGCTCTACTCGCCCGCTCATTGCCGCCGCCGCCACTGATCGACCATGTAGCCACACCACCCCATCCTCCATCCTCCCTCGACGCGCCGCAGCTCGAGTCGCCCGCTCCATTGCCGCCGCTCGACTCGCCGTCGCCAGGATGTTTTCCCCCAGCCCGGAGAAACCGAGACGACAGGACATGAGTGAGGTGTGAGCTCCAAGCGACACCGGCGCGTGGCAGAGATGGTTTCCCCACGAACAGAGGCAGGTTTCCCCACGAACGAAAAATTAAACTTAAGCCTGGATCCTTCTTAGCCACTCCAAAATGAATATTTGGTGAGGTTTTTGAATTTAAAATCTTGCAAATCATAATATTTGTTGTTTTGATGTTTTTGTTCAGTTGTCAGACTCTGTTCTATGATATCACACTCTCGGATAATCTATCAAAGGTCACTGGTCTTGAGCTTGTTACTCGTCGTCATCACCTGCTACATTAATTATTCAGTCGTTCTAGAACTGCATCCATTACTACAATGCTACATTCAGTTCTAACACCTACTACACGGTGCTACATTCAGTTCTAATACTGCTACACTGCTACACTCAGTTCTAACACTGCATACAATGTTCACTTCTTCAGAAATAGAGTTACAAGCACAAGGCAACCAACTACAATCTTCAGAAGGAGATTTGCATGTTTCAACAGCAGCAAAACCTCTTTAAGCATGTTTATCACCAGCTGATCTTGTGCAGGAACGGTAGCTTGACGTTCCGTCTCCTTAGGAGCAGTTCTTCCCTCCTCTCCTCTGCCCATGCAGTAGCTTGAAGTGCATCATTTCCTGTCAGTTGGTTGTCCTGGATCAAGTAGAGCACATAGTCGAGCTCCCAGTGGAAGAAGTTGCACGCAAGCTATGAATTGAACAAAAAATGTACAGTTAAACACTAACCAGCGGACAATGATAGAGACAAAATTAAGAAGAGAAGACCAAGAAATCACACCAAAAGCTTCATGTTTGAACACCTACCGCCAGCGGTTTAAGCCCATGCCTCTCGCACTTGTAGAAGACCCAGCCCTTGTGCTGATTAGTGCCGGAGGTCTTGACAACGACGGTTTGACCACAATCGGGGCAGGCAATGCGTGGGATGAAGGGGCAGCGGCGCAGAACAGAGCGGGATGAGCTTGCGGTCGACATGGCGCAGCAGATCTACGGCGGGGCAGCTCTGGCTGGGGTTCGAAAGAAGGGAGGGGACGATGGCACAAACGCTAGCTCAACGGATATGTCTGACGAGTTGTGCAGCGGGGCGTTCGTGGCGGCCAGTCAGCGAAGGCCACGGCGAAGAACCTACTTAAAGTTACTTCTTCATAGGTGTATGGTTGCAGGTCATGGGGCGCCCGTTCACCGTGGCTATACGCACACGGACGTGGATCCCATAACAAAGGCAAGGCTACCACAAAGTCACTGACAGGGGGATCCCCGAAGATGCGGGACCTACATGTCATACAGTCTATGTTTATGTTTAGCAAGTCGAACATATCTAAGGAAGTTTATGTCTACATATTTCGTAATTCTGCCGTGTTGATTCCTAATATGTAATGTGCTATATTTGCGTCATCCAAACGTTTTTCTGCGCTACCACAAAGTTTATTTCAGAATTTGAGCACTCTATTTTTTGCGGCCGCACTTTTCGACGATTTGATTAATTTCTACCACAAGGTACACACAACCTAGTCAATCAGGACAGTAGTTTGTTCGAAATTTGATACAGCACATATGAAATTTAAACTAGAACTTAATCTAAACGGCGGTAGGTGGCTAGACTTAACCTAAACTAAGCTCACTAGATGCCGCTACGGCCAGCCTCCTCTTCGTTGTTCCCCCTTGCTAAGCGTGAGAGCACGCGCCTCTCCCGGCGACGCGCTCTGCGCTCTGACTCCCTGGACGCCTGCTGCTCGGCTTGCTGTCTCGTCTTGTTCAGCTCCTCGCGGGTCTCGCGGTGGATGTCTTGTAAGGAGGCTACCACGTTCGCCACCTGGGCGACCAGCAGCTGCTGCGCGGCCGACGCCGCCTGTGCGTTCAGCTGCTGCTGCTGCTGCTCGGCCGACGCCGCCTGTGCGTTCAGCTGCTGCTGCTTGGCCCTCTGCCTCACTGTGTTCAGCTCCTCGCGGATCTCACGGTGGACGGCTTTCAAGGAGGCTACGGCGTTCTCCACCTTGGCGAACAGCTGCTGCACACTCCTCCTTCGTCTCCACCACCTCCCCGTCGTCAACAGCACCGCGCCGGCGCGCGCGCGTGGCCTGGACCAGTGGGTTGTCCAGGGGGATCCCATCTCCGTAGACGCGTTTTCCCGGTGGCATAGCGACAGCATGGGTGGTGTGGGCGACGGCGAGCAGGAGTTGATCAGTGGTGGCAACGCAGGGTCTGCTTTTTATAGCGGACTGGTTGCGCGGGAAACAGAGGCGGGAAGCGGTGGCGCTATAGGCGGGAAACCGACGGGAATTTGGCCATACAGTCTATGTTCATGTTTAGCAAGTCGAAAATATCTAAGGGGAAGTATATGTCTCTATGTTCTGTAATTCTGCTGTGTTGATCCCTAATTTCTACCACAAAGGGGAACACAAACTAGTCAATCAGATCGCGTGGAACATGTGATAAGCTACCCAAACCAACACAAAAAAAGGGCCAGGGACGAATATCCACGACGTAAATGCACGAAACGTCACAGCTGTCTGTTGCTTCCGGCTTGAAGCTTGACGACGCGAGGACATGGCTGGTGGTATGTAGAAATGGGTTGTTCTCTGCTGAGTGGTGGCGAGTGGGGAAGATGGTGAATAGTGGAATGACGTAGATGTGCTTTGGCAGTGCTAGTTTAATACGTGCCAACCGTCTCCTGCCATTCACCGCGCAATCTGGTCCGTCCATTTTGAATCAACGGGCTAAGGCAGGTGTCTTGACATCGAAGGCACTTGCACGGAAGCCGATTGATAAAGTTATTTACTGCGGGCTGTTGATTGCACGGAAGCAGATGAACCGTAGTGATTCAGACGCCATGCCCCCTCGTTGCAATGTGAAATGGCAAACGGATACACACGCGCAAACAAGTTGCTGATACATGATTGTCGAAACAAATAAATAAAAAGGCAGATCACATGTGCATACAAAATCTGTGCACCCAATTTTCAAGCAAGAACACCCTACTAGCCTCGCTTGGCCATCTCCGCCTCCAGGCGCTCCCTCTCTAGGAGCTGGGCTTTCTTGGCCTTCTCGACCTTCTTGTCGAGGCGCTTCTTCTCCAGCACCATAGCTTCGTTGCGGAGGAGATAAGCTTCCTTCCGGGCAAACTAGACTTCCATCTCGAGGGCTATGACCTTCCGATGAAGGTCGAGGTTGTTGTTCACCTGCTCCTTCAGATGGTCGGACATCTTCGTCATGATGTCTGTGGCCTTCTCGACCTGCGCTGCAGCTTCCATCGCCTTGTCCATGTACTCGCAAGCTTTCTTCAAGGCAGCAACTAACTGCTCACGTAGTTCATCAACAGTCGTCGTCAGGTCGGCGATCACCGACCGCTCCACCGGCGTCAGCTCCTCAGAGGCAGAACTGTCCCTGCACATAGATGCAGTCAATATCCGGAAGATGATGTCAGTGTACCACTTTGAACATATCTAAATAAAGATGCAACAAGGAGGTAAACAACCGGATCAATACAAAACTTAGCCCACATCTACCTCATCGAAGCAGATCGCTTGCGCGGTGAAGCCATGAATGGAGTAAACGCGACGAGCAGATGTTTTTCGAAGAGTGTGGGCACTGTGATGTATCGACGATGAAGTACGAAGGGGAGGCGGTCAGCACCTCTATTCATGGCGATGCCACGTTCCCACATATTCGTTTCCCCACAAACAAGGTCGTAAATTACAACAGTGTATGACAGGTAGGGTCCAGGATCTAACCGTCGTGCTCGTTGCCAGTCAACGAGTCATACAAGGACACCACCTGGCGAGCGACGAAAAATTCGCGACGTTCTACGTGACTAATACCTGTTTCGTCGTAGGAAACTTGGCTCAAGTTTGCATAATGGGCCGGGGACGAAAATCCACGACGTAAAGTACGTGGAACGTCGCGAACCAAAGGTCCATGAATGGAAGAACCAAAACGTCGCGAGCAAAATCAGCTTTTCGACCCACCACGACGGAAACACACGACGTTATCGGAACGTCGCCGAAAAAACGTCGAGGATGGACGAATTTTTGGTAGTGACAGTTGCTCGAATGCAGAATAAGGGGGGTTTGTGTTATCGTCTCCACATGGATCAACAAGGTTATGACGTTCTAAGGGTTGCAGAAGCTAAACAAAATCTTCATGGTTTTTAGGTTTCCAACAGAAAAGTAAAGGTTTTCAGAATTAAAGTTCAGAATTTAACTTGCTACTCCTGGGTTGTCAATCCAGTTGTTGGCAAGGAACCGAGCATGGTTTAGACAGGGAAAAAGATGTTTCACTTTCACTGGCAAGCAGAGACTAGTCCTGCAAGCCGAGGGTTTTTAGCAGGTTTAGGAAGGAGAAAAATACATAACACGAAGATCACTGCTTTCTGGGTCGTCACGCCAGATCACAAGTGAGTTAACAAGAAAAGGGGGGCTAGGGACAGATGTGGCAACAAAACGTGTGCAGGGACTAGCCTTACAACACAGATCAACGCAAACAACAAACGAAGCATGCAAATCTTCAGATAAAACAGAGAACTGTGTCACTCAATTCACTACAGTAACCAAATATTACAAGCTCTACTTGCAAATGGATGATCTACTCGTTTCCCACAGGATTACACAAGAAAGTGGAGAGAAGTCTTTAGCTTTAGCTCACAAAAACCCTAGTCGAAGCAGAGGAAGCAGAGGAGTGGAAGAAGAGTTGCAGATCATGAGCTTCTGGTCGCCAAGGCCTTGTACTTCTTCTCCTGCTCGTCTTGTGCACCTTGTTCATCTTCTTGTTCTTGCGCTGGTTCTTGGAGTTCTTAGAGTTCTTGGTTGGTGGTGAAAAGGTGGAGTGGAGTGGATGGTGGATGGGCGAGTGGATGGCCGAGTGGCCAAGAGGATTGCAGAGAGGATGCTCTGTGGTGGTGGTGGTGGCTTTATACACCTTTTTCCATTTGTGGTGGAGGTGTGGTACGAGTTGATGGAGAGGGAAGCTTCCTCCTTCTTGCTGCAGCACAGTGCACATGGCATGTTTCTCTCTTTTTGCCTTTTTGCCTTAGTGCCTTTTGTGGTTTCCTTGATCTCCAAGTTGATCTTCTTTCCCTTTCTATGATTCAAACTTATTTGAATTGCTTCTTCTCTTCTCTTGTGGTCTTCTGAAGATTGTGTGCCTTTGTGCACTGAACTGCAAAATGAGTGAAAAGTAATATCAAATGAAGATATTTGCAGTTCTGGATATATAAACAGTGAGATTTTTGAGGTTTTAGGTCTGTTAATTATGCATATAATTGATGGTGATCAACAGTTCACTAGTGGTGTCTCTCCATAATAAATAACTAACATGCTGGGTAAACAAATTACAGCTGGCAATTGACAATATTGATAAGTGCATAACATGCATGTGCAAGTTGTGGTGTCTACTATGAGATTCATTTGGGCATTACGACAAAGTACACAGACGGCCGCTATCCAGCATGCATCTGTGCCTAAATAGTCCACCTTCAGGTTAGCGTCCGCACCCTTTCCAGTATTAAGTTGCAAGCAACAGACAATTGCATTAAGTAAAGTGCATAATGTAAACAACACATTCATCCTTAGACAAAGCATCATTAGGTTACCCCTAGTGGCAACAACACATCCACAACCTTAGGGGTTGCTGTCACTCCCCAGATTAAATGGAGACTGAACCCACTATCTAGCATAAATACTCCCTCTTGGAGTCACAAGCATCCACTTGGCCAGAGTATCAACAAGTAACGGAGAGCACGCAAGATCATAAAAGACATAGACATAATATTTCAGTATTCAACTTGACATAGTATCAATATTCATCGGATCCCAGCAAACACAACATGTAGCATTACAGTAAGATGATCTTGATCATGATAGGCAGCTCACAAGATCTAAACATGATGGCACAAGAGGAGAAGACAACCATCTAGCTACTGCTATGGACCCATAGTCCAAAGATGAACTACTCACACATCACTCCGGAGGCAGGCATTATGGCAATGTAGAGCCCTTCGGTGATGATTCCCCTCTCCGACAGGGTGCCGGGAAGAGCTTCAGAACCCTCCCGAGTTAGGGTTGACGGCGGCGGCGGCTCTGGAACTTTTCGTGGAATATGACTCGGGTACTTAGGGTTTTCCCGAATAGATGAATATATTGGCGAAGGGGCAGCGTCGGTGGAGGCCCGTGGCGTCCTCACCATGTGGCGGCGTGGCAGCATGTGGGACCGCGCCACCACCTGGTGAGGGCGGCCCACGGCCCCCCTTCGTCTCTCCTTCGGACTCCGTGCACGTGTCAGGAAAATAGGAACTTTGGCTTTTGTTTCATCCAATTCCGAGAATATTTTTAGAACAACTTTTCTGAAACCAAAAACAGCAGAAAAGAGGAACTGGCACTGTGGCATCTTGTTAATAAGTTAGTCCCAGAAAATGCATAAAAATGATGTGAAGTGTGAATAAAACATGTAGCAATTGACATAATATAAGCATGGAACATCAGAAATTATGGATACGTTGGAGACGTATCAATTCTCTTCATTTTATTTAGTTGATATCATGTACTTTTGTTTATGGATGCCTATCATGATGCCAAATAAATGCGGAAACTTAGTAAGTTTAATAAGTTTGTATAAATGGCTAGAGAGACGCCTGGGCCGCTAATTTAAGCCATGCATCATTCATGGTGGAATATTACTTACATGCTATGGTGAACCTTCGGTGATGCACCTCACAATAAAAAGCTATACCAATAGTAAATAAAAAAGGCGTTGAGATTGTTCATTTTGTTTGTTTGTCTTGTCATTTTGACATGGGCTTGTTCCATGTCCTGGGACAAGAGGTACCCCAGTTGATGCTCTTGATGACGCTATTATAATACTTACAATGACCATTAACTTGAACTTACTTTGTGGCCTGATACTTCCATTTTGCATCACTATTTTATATCATAATTTACTGTTATTCATTGATATATTTCATATTTAGAGATGATACTTATGTTATTCTACCTATTTTGCATGTTTGATGATTATTGGAGAATAAAACACCAGAGTCAGATTTCTGCTGGAAAAAGGACCGTCAAGACACCATATTTCTGAAGATCAATAATTTGAGGAAAATATCCAGAAGTTCCTATTTTGTCAGATGCCGGAGGCAGCCAAAAAGGGGGCCAAGGTGGGCCACCATGGGCCCTCACCATGTGGTGGCGCGGCCCACCTTGCTGGCGCACCGCCACGTGGTGATGAGGCCCTGGCCCACCTCTGCGAGCCCCCTTTCGTGTACATCATCCCCAGGAAACCCTAAGCCTAGGGGGGACGTCGAGGAAATATTCCACTGCCTCCACGAGGCGGAAAACACCAGAGAGAGAAAAGCTCTCCGACAGTGAGAAATCTGCCGGGGAAATTCCTTCCCGGAGGGGGAAAATCGTCGCCATCGTCACCGTCATCGAGCTGGACTTCATTGGGATCATCATCATCATCTCCACCACCAGCACCATCGTCTCCGCCGCTCCACTCCGTTCCGCTGTAACATCTAGGGTTGAATCTTGTCTAGTTCATAGGGGAAGCTTTCCCGGTGTTAATTACTCCTTGTGGTTGATGCTATTGAGTGAAACCGTTGAATTAAGGTTTATGTCCAGATTGTTATTCATCATTATATCACCTCTGATCATGTTCCATATGATGTCTTGTGAGTAGTTCGTTTAGTTCTTGAGGACATGGGAGAAGTCTTGATGTTAGTAGTGAATTATGTTGAGTAATATTTAATGGTTTGATATTTAAGTTGTGGTGTTATTCCTCTAGTGGTGTCATGTGAACCTCGACTACATGACACTTCACCTTTATGGGCCTAGGGGAATGCATTGTGTATTCGGTTGCCAATTGTGGGGTTGCCGGAGTGACAGAAACCTAAACACCCGTTGGTATATCGATGCATGAGGGATAGCAGGATCTCAGAGTTTAAGGATGTGGTTAGATTTATCTTAATTACTTTCTTGTATTTGCAAATGCTTGTAGGGGGTATAATCACAAGTATGTATTAGTCCTAGGAAGGGCGGTGCATTAGCATAGGTTCACCCACACAACACTTATCAAAACAATGAAGATTAATCAACTATATGAAGCGAAAGCACTTGACAAAATTCCTGTGTGTCCTCAAGAACGTTTGGTCATCATAAGTAAACCTACCAGCTTGTCCTTTGCTGTAGAAAGGATTGGGCCACTCGCTGCAATTATTATTACTGCATTTTATTTACTTGTACTTTATTTATCTGCCATATCAAAAACCCCTAAAAACCTTTCTGCTAGTATTTACAGTGAATTCCATATCAAAACTGCTTGTCAACACTTTCTGCTCCTCGTTGAGTTCGACACTCTTATTTATCGAAAGTACTACGATACACCCCCTATACTTGTGGGTCATCATGGCCCAAGTTGAGTAACACCGTGGTGTAGGTACTTGTATTCAAGGGGCATGAGACATTCAACCCATACTTTGTCAAGCACACTACTCATATCTGTGTTCACTTTAAAATTTAATCATTCAAGATGCTATGATAGGGGTAATGAGAGCTTGGCACCAATGAATACCACATTGCAATCATTAATTTAAGTAGAAGCGTTTGGAAGTTAGATGAAACTTATTCATGCTTTACCTCTACTTATTTACATATCTTTCCAAAGTGTCCACGTTTTATATTCAGATTTTCAAGAATACTCTACGACCATTATAAGATGTTTTTACTTTTCATTATGCATACATTTGGTCCATAGTACTTTCTTCTATGTTACACTTTGTGAATTATCATTGAACACCCTGGCATTGAATATTTGATATCACTTCATAATCTATCTTGTATATTGCTACTCATTTGAAGAATGAATCATTTGACTCTATGTAGCAATAGTAATCATCTTTGATATCCATTGATAGTATTGAGATGCAAATTCCATGTTAGTTTTATCACCTTCATACTCGAGGACGAGTATAGGTTAAGCTTGGGGATGCTGATGCATGTAAAATGCATACATGAACTTTGCATTGTTTTACTTATATTTCAATCATATTTGCATCATATAAGGGTTATATCATTGTTTTATAATGATTTTGGGAATATTTCATCGTTTTCCTATTTTTATGGAATTAACCCTGCACAGGCAGAAAACCCTATTTTCTATATTTTGTTGTTTCAGGGACCCAAACGACGTCCAAATGACCTAATAATTTACGAGCATCAGTTTTTGGAAGGAACAAAGCGTAGGAGCGAAGGAAACGAACAAATGGAGGCCCGTGGGCCAAAAGAGGGTGGCCCACGCGGCCAGATTCCCTGGCCGCGTTACCCACCAATTTGGCCTCGAGGCTCCGTTGTCGTCGATCTTTTCTCCACCGACTCCGTCTTGACCTAAAACCAACTATAAAATAGTCCTCGACGCCCTTCGGAAAGGAGCGCTGCCGAAACACAGAAACACAGACCTGGAGCTACAGATTAGAGGGGGAAAACTCCGGCGGGGCGCTGCCGGCGTGGTCTCCATCTTCTCCAACGACTTCTCCACCGTCTCCATAACGAAGAGGGAGTAGTCCACCCCTGGACTATGGGTTTGTGGAAGTAACTTATGTATATCTCCTCTCTTGAGCTTAACTAATTAGTACCGTATGAGCTGTTGAACATGATTACGGTCATCTATGTAATACCTATGTGGTGGATCTTTTTATGAGTTAATATGTGTTTGAGATTGCAATAGTTTTGTTTCAGTTATGAAAGTAGATGCATATTATGTACCCCGTTCTTGTTTACTTGTTTTGATCAAGCATGTTTATGAGAGCGTGTGAGGGGTGATGTGTGTATTCGTTGGAGTAACGGGGGTGGCTAGTGCGGTGAAAGTGAGAGAAGTTACGCGATCCACTTGGGTATGTTTACCTTACTTTGTTGCCTCACTAGGGATAAAGAAAAATATCTTTCTACCGGAGTTGTGGGTGACAATGCCACTTCTCCATGACTAGATCTAGCATGTTCTTATTTTAACTTCATGTCAAAAGACTTAATGTTATACTCTGATTTATCTTAATTACTGATGTGTTATGATTTAGTTCATATCTTGGTGAAGTATAAGAGAGACTAATAAACAAAAGGTCTCTATGTTAGTACGTGATACCCATATAATTAGTAACTTGTCATTAAACTTTTGTGTTGCAATCTCATATGTTAATTCTAGTGTTCCATTGTCTACCACTTTATTAAAGAGAGAGTGCATTTGTGAAACCATGAACCCCGGTCCATTTTTAATCATAAGAAACACCTTTCCAACAACTTTTATCTATTTTATATTTTCTGCCATTTAAAAATCCGAAAATATAAAAACACTTTTACATTTTGCATTCACAATACAAAACCCAAAAATATCATCCGTTATTGTTTCCATCATCCTTGCATATTTACTTACCATCATTGCATATTTATTTACTGTTTTGCACACATATTATTTTCATATCATTCTTACACCTTGTGCTTGACAACCACTAGGTGAGGTTGAGGACCAAAACAAGTTACTTTGTTTTGTAGGTTTTCAAGAGAAGGATAGGAAGATAAATCTTTCACTACTAATTCCCCGAGAGTTCGATATTAAACCCTCGAGTCACCCCTCGTGGGGAAAACTGTCTTTCACTATACTATACACTCTGCACTTGGAGTTTCAAGCTAACCCATTTTATTTTCACGCGGGTAACTACGTGAAGGACCATCAAGGATTTAGGTGCAAAACACCGATAATTTTAACTGTATAGGTTGTACTGGTGATGGTTGGGAACGAGAATTGACGTATAGTCCAGAAAAATCTATCTCCGCTAGTATAAAAGAGGAGAGAGGGCCAGATCTAATCCAATAGGGGGTGATCCAAAATTCCAAATGATTATGTATGTTAAACCAACATATTCAAAAATCCAGTTTAGCGAGAATCAACTTGTTATGGTATGGTTAGCAGGTTTTTTTCATATCGTGGATGGTTACGAGAGTGTTTGCATCGACGCCTCGTCGATACGAGGCGTTATGGTAACTTCGCCAATTTTAAGACCTGACATACCGATTTAGTTTTTTTAAGGTGCACCATAGTTCATATGTGAGTGAGTGTATGTTCGTATATTCAAGGATCCGCCTTTGTGTTTTGCAAAAAAGAAAACTATCCACGTCGACTCCATGTTCATTATAGCGGTAAAACATGGTCCGCGTGTTTCATCTCCATGGCATACATGATTAGCAAATAAAACATGAAATCGTCATGCCCTGTGAGGCTGTGACGCACAAACACAAAGGGCGTGTTTGGTTGCTCGCATGAAAAAGGCAAAATTGCATAAGTTCTAGAACCACGCTCCCTAGGGCCAGGCCTAGCAGAAATGTGGCTGGAGCCACGTTGTGCATGTACTTTGGTTGCCAACAATGTTCTACCCAGGCCCGTTCGGCTGGATGCAAGATTTTTGAGCACGGTGTTTGGTTTGTATCTGTGTTTCATGTGCTCTCACCTCTTTCCAACATGGTGATCTTACCTCACACCATCACGCTGTGGTTGAAGAACAATTGCATGACGTGACAGCAGAGCAATGGCTCGACGCGGTGGCGGGGCGACGGCTGAGGGTGAAGAACACCTACACCAAGGTACAGTCAAGTAGCAGCAGTGTCGACGACGAGCAGAACAACGGTGCATCGATATTGTTCACGGCCGCGACGACGAGTGAGAGGGAGAGGTTGAAGAACACCTACACCAAGCACAGCCTAGCAACAACAGCGACGACGGAGCTCACGGCGGCGGTGACAGAGATTGAAGAACATGAACATCCTCTATAATAATTGCAGTCTAAAAACGTGCATACATACATCACAAGATCTGCTTGTATACGATCGCCGAATCAAAATCTTGCAACATGAAAGTTGTGCGGAATGTTGAGACGAATCTACACGTCAAGTGCGACGAATTTGACAAAATTCATGAAAAAATGTTCAAGAAATTTTGAAAATCAGAAGCTACGGTCGACGAAACTAGAAACCAGAAACCGAGCACAAGAATGGAACCTACTCACCGGCGCGCATATTTTTCATGTAGACTTTATTTTGATTCGAGGAATATTTGAGGACAGCTTGTGGGTCGCCCGGCCATGACGATGCTCTTCAAGCTCGTGACCATGCTGGTGGTGACGGTCGTGGCTGTCCTGGATGAGGACGGCGGTGGTGGCTGACTTCATCTGCGCTGGCGGCATGGTGGGACTGGTCACTGGGCTCGTCGTCGGCGAGGCGCTGAGCGGTGGTGGGTGTGGTCGTGAGGCGAAGCGAGGCGAGGAGAACAAAAAAAGGCTCGTATCCATGGAGACGCGGCTGCAGTGTACAGTGCGGAAATTACACTACGCGAAGGTGGCTTTGGAAAAATGGCCGATTCGACCGTTTCTGTCGGGCCTGGCCTGAAGTGTTTAAGTACCGTGGTTATGTAAGTTTGGGGAATGTAGAGAACCAAAACAAGCAGATGACTTTCCCCTTCTTCCTCTGCTTCCCGTTACTGTAGCTTTGAGAGTCGACTTCTAAATCGCCGAGCCAATCTGGCCGCTCCGCCGGAATAGCTGGCCGGAGGTGGTGCTGGTGAGGTGCCGGAGCTCTGTACATAGTAGATCTAGGCTAGGGTTAGTGTCTGCCTCTATGGCGTATGGCTTTATGCCGGAGTGGAGCTCGCTGTCGACGCTTCCGAGCTGCGTTTGGTGGCCTACGGCGAGGAAACCTCCAGTGGTGGCCGCATGGTGCTGCGGAAAGCTGGGAGTAGCAGCGCCGGAGTCTCCGTCAAATAAGCTCGCTTCTCGTCCTTGTCTCCGAGCTGGCCGTCGCGGTGGCGGTGCGAGGAGTCTTTTTGCTGGATCTGGTGTCAGATGCAGATTCCCCTTTGCTTGGTTCATCGCGAGCTTCGGCATCGGCCTCCAATGGCTGATCTGGCTTGACATCCTGCGCGGGTCGGGGTGTGCCCCCCGCCGATGCTCCTTCATCGACGCCGAGGTCTCGCCGCGTGCGGCGAGCGGCAGATGCGGCGACTTCAACGGGACCTTTGTTCCTAATAGGCTTGTGCAGGTGAATCAGCAGCCGATCTTTTCCTTCTCGTGCTCCTCTGGATTTCCGGCGGTGCGATGGCGAGGATTCCGACGGCGGCGGAGTTGGAGCAGCAGAAGCTCTCTGAGTTGCGTGTGTTATTTTCTTTTTACTCAGGGTTGTTTCTGTAAAAGGGGTCTGGATAATTCCAGTGTACTGCAGATGTATTTCGTTTAATATTAATCCAGGTGCAGTTTCAAAAAAAAATGTAGAGAACCAAACGGGACGAAACTTGATAGAACAGTTCTTCCGGTGCGCTACCAAACACGCCCCAAATCGTCTCGCCACCGCTTCCTCTCGGACTGAGATCCCGTGCCCCCGTCAAGGCAGGGCACGCTGTGCCCTGAGGCATCGTATCCACCGTCCGCTCCCCATCCGACGGCCACGACGGGTCAAACCCAAATTTCGACTTGGCCGCTCTTCTCCTTCCTCTGTTTCTCACGCGAGCGACGACGCGAGGCGAGCTGCCAGCCCGTGGCCGAGCCTCGCTGGTCCCGTGGCCGAGCCTCTCTGCTGCTGCTCTCGTCGCCCGCGGGTAAGGGAGACGAGCTGCTCCGGCTGCTCGACGGCCGCCCACCTCTGGCTCCTCGACGGCTGTCCACCTCTGGCTGCTCCGTCCGCCTGACCTCTGGCGATCTACCACCTCTCCCTCGCGGCCGTCAACCAGTCCAAAGTCGCGCGCTTCCCTGGGGCGCCCAAGGCCCTGCTCACCGTCGCGTCCTGCGCCGCCGAGCCGACGCCCATCCGTAGGCTGGCCCTCATGGTCGTGTGCAACGTGGGAGCCTGCGCTAGTACGGAGAGAACACAGGATGTTCTGGCCAGCAAGCAACACCCAACCGAACCAACTACCCCAACAGCTTCTTTGTCCGGCACACAGCTCCAGCACGAGCTAGGAATACTCGGCTCCTAGCGTGAGTGAAACATTGGCGAATCCCAGATGAACTTGCGCGAGCTAGCAACTCGCACAATCACTTCATTCATTGTACTTTTCGATTCATCATTCACCGTTCCGAAATGAAGAGGAACTCTAATTCTCGCGTGACAGTCACGAACATCTAATGGAGCAAGCGAATTTACAGACAAATGACGGACGGAGGAATCGTGATTTTCAGAACTCGGCGGTGTTGCCGCCCGACGACGCCCCGACCTCGCGCTGCCGGCGCCGGAACGACATGAGCCCGTCGGACACGATGCTCCCGCCGCAGTCCTCGCCGTCGCCGCACTCGAGGCTGCTGCCGGTCAGGTCCGCCTCGTCGTCTAAATCGCCCCGCATGGCGCGCAGCGTCTTCCTCGCCATCTCGCGCCGAACGCCGCCGGGCGTGCCCTCCTCGGCCACGCGACGGAGCGCCTTGTCGGCCCCCGCGGCGCGCGCCAGGCCGCGGAACCGGAGGCTGCCGCGGCTCAGCGCGTAGATGGCGGCGACGCACCACTCCTCCAGCTCCGCGATGCGGGCGTCGTGGGCGGCGAGGAGGATGCCGGACACCGCCGCCACGGTGCCCGCGTCCATCAGCGCGGCGCGGCCCTCGGCGCAGGCTCCCACGTTGCACACGACCATGAGGGCCAGCCTAGCCTACGGATGGGCGTCGGCTCGACGGCGCAGGACGCGACGGTGAGCAGGGCCTTGGGCGCCCCAGGGAAGCGCGCGACTTTGGACTGGTTGACGGCCGCGAGGGAGAGGTGGTAGATCGCCAGAGGTCAGGCGGACGGAGCCGCCAGAGGTGGGCGGCCGTCGAGGAGCCAGAGGTGGGCGGCCGTCGAGCAGCCGGAGCAGCTCGTCTCCCTTACCCGCGGGCGACGGGAGCAGCAGCAGAGAGGCTCGGCGACGGCGAGGGGCCGGCAGCTCGACGACGGACCAGCGAGGCTCGGCGACGGGCCGGCAGCTCGCCTCGCGTCGTCGCTCGCGTGAGAAACAGAGGAAGGAGAAGAGCGACCAAGTCGAAATTTGGGTTTGACCCGTCGTGGCCGTCGGATGGGGAGCGGACGGTGGATACGATGCCTCAGGGCACAGCGTGCCCTGCCTTGACGGGGGCACGGGATCTCAGTCCCTTCCTCTCATCCTCTGGACGCCGCCTCCGCTACCGTGTCAGGCCGTCCCATTCTTCCAAGGCAGCGCACACGCCTGCCCGCCCGCCCGCCCACGGGAATGCCGGTGGAATGTTCGATCCCTGCTACTGCTAGCAATATGGCGCACGGGCCTGCCCCCCTGCCCACAGACCAGACGACAGGGCAGACCCTCCCGCACACCAGCGACCACGCGCTCGCTCGCCGGTTCTCGTCCCGTCCAGTGACTCCAGTCCATGCCCTTCATCGTCCAGCTGCTCATGCGCCATGACTGACGGGGCCGGCGCCCTGCTGCTTCGGCGCTGCTCCCCGTATCCTTCTTCAAGTCCGCCGCACATCACCTGTTCGACAGAACGTCGCTGGACATTTAAGCATGCCATTCTGGGTTATATCTTCTGATTGTTCTTGTATGGATGTCTTGACACTTCGTGAAAATTTCTTCGCCAACAAATTTCCTCGGGTGTCTTGTTAGTGGAGATGAAAGGAGTCATAGTATTGCTAGATTGTTATTACAGATGGTTAACCCACTTTTCTCATCTCCACTCGAAGTTTTTTGCAGCTAGCCAAAGGCTGCTGCCTGCTGTTTTTGTTTTTGTTTTCTGTCTTACCCACGATGCTTGCCTTCTAGGCTGGGCTTGTAATACTCATGTCACACCCATATCTCTTCTTCTATATTTTGAGTTATTTACCACTCTTCTAAATGTGTTGGTTGGCCTGTAATTTAGTGGTGTGTGAACCGAACCGATGCAGTTCTTGCGGAGAGAGGAAATATGGAAGATTACAGCCCCATGGAAAGTTATTGGTCGATACTGCCTTTTTTTGGTGATATATTGGCATATCGGTTTTAGCGTATACACATGTTTTTTATGTGTTGCTTCTACTCTTTAAGAATTAATCTGTCTAAGTACTGAACTGAGCTGGCTTTTCTGATACTACCTCATAGTTACTTGTACACAACCATTCGTTGAAATGACGCAGAACAAGTTCTAGAGGGTATTATCAATCATGGTTTTGTGCTGTGCAGTACATCTTCTCGAGATGCTTTTCTTTAGCAATGTGGGATAATGTGCAACACATCATTGTACCACATTTTATGGTTCAAATTTCAGTATAGAGCACACTGGACCAGGCTGCTCCCCATGATATTCCATCTGAATCCACACATTTGCAGGTATTTCAGTCATTAACTAATTAATGCTCAGCAATAACACTATTCTCCATAACCAGATTTGATGTATAGGATTTTCTGATTTGATTTTCAGAAATGTTTTATGTGCATGAGAACTGAGGGGTTTGATTTGTTCATTGGATTCGTGATGTCACAAATAATAAGCCTATATACAAAAACAGTTTGGTACAACTGCCTACAACCATTCTGGACCTTCCTCTCATTTGGGTATGAAGTAACAATGCTTTCAGTTTCAGGTATAGACATAGGTTTAGATCTGGATTTGCTGACAAATGCAGCAAGTAAAACTGATCTTCCAGAGCAAGAGATATTATTCATTGTGGTGCCTTAGAATAATGCCTGATAAATTCAAAAATAAATTAGGTACTTGTGTGCATTCTGATAGAAGAGTTTATCACTTTAAGAGATTGGAGTTTGATACTATTAGTTGTAATTATGCGGCGGTCGATCATGATGATGACATGGATACATCATCGCAGAATAGTCGTGTTCTGGTATGTATACTTTTTTTAAACATATCCTTCCTTTGAAGCATCATGACTATCAGACATGGCATGTTCCTTAAATCTAAAGTTAGATTGTTATATGGCAGTATAGGAATGCCACGAGGAACCAAAATCACTTTTGAATGATTCATTGTCAGTTTTGTTTAAACAACTATACACACTTAAGATTTCATTCTCGAAACTGCAAGGTCAAGAAATCTTATTAGTATTTGCCCTTTTCAGCTTCCATGTTTTGTGACACTAACTTTACTTTTTGGTGGGGAATAGGCCCATAGTTTGCATGATATACCATCTTGGACGACTTGATAGTGGTGTGGCCTCAACCTTGACCAAGAAATAATCCTTATTCCTTTTGTTATATATATAGGAAAAAACTCTAGACAATGTTATACTTGTCCAGTACCAGTTACTTGGTAGCCTTAAAAACAAGATGACCTGAATAGTTTGTTTACAACACGGACGCAGGAGCACAGGCCGAGAACAGCGGCGGGTGTGTTGATTAATTAAAATTAATTTATAGGGTCTTCCCAACGTTTTTAAAAATGGCAGGTGTGTTGATCATCAACAGTAATTTACAGGAGTTTCGCTTGTTTCAAACAATTGCTGGGCTTTCAAGTGGTATATTTCTTAAATGTTATATGGTTTAAAGATTTTTTTCTTTTGCAATGTTAGTGGATGTTGAATAATGTATGAGATTTATTGTATATTTGTAACGGAAGCTCCAAGAGTTGGTAAGTTCAGAAGTGCTCACGATTTTCAGCACGATTCTGTTTAGTATTCTGAAAGAAAGAAAAAAAGATTTTTTTTTTTAACAGGAGCAAGCTTGCTCCCAAGCACCGTTCATCTAGCACATGTTAAGTTTACTCCCTCCATTTTTTAATATAAAATGTTTTAGGGATTGCACATGTTGTCTAGATACATACTAAAGTTGGTGGACACACATAGTAAAACATGTCTACATACATTTGTACACATATGAATGTGGAGAAATGCTAAACCATCTTATATTAAAAGACGGAGGAAGTATGAGATTGTGAAATTGGTGTTCAAGTTGCATTGTACGTGCAACATTACTAGTGTCAAACAAAAGAAATCAGACATGGCTGACATGGCTTGACACTGACGGGAGAAACCGGGCATTGTGGCCGCAGCCATCTCTGCTGCCGCCTCAACTCCTCCCCCCTCAACGCCGCCGGAGCACATCCTCCTATACACGCTCCAATCGCCGTCGTCGTGGCCCTTTCCTCCGCCGCCGTCACCACAACCCTATGTGACGCCGGCCTCTCCGCCGCCGCCCTTTCCAGCGCCTCTCTAACTTGCCTTCGAGGATGAAAGTACAACCGCCACGACGATGAACGCCATGTTGGTCCGTTCGTCCACGCCGACGAACGCCTCACCCTGCGCGCTCCACCCTCGGCCAGGGAGTCAGCCAACGGCCAGTGCCGTCCGTGACACTGGCCTCTGCTCTTGGGATTCTCTATTCTCTCTATAGTAGACTGCACTGGACGATTCTAAGATTGTCGCCGCCGCCGTGACCCTCCTCGGACCGCTGTTAGTGCATATATTGCTTAGTACTCTCAGGACGATGGTTCAATCCTCGAGGTTCCTCATCTCCATGGTTCAAATATTTGTCCCAATCCTAGAGGAATAGTATAGTTAATCGTTCATATTGGTTGAGTAAGTTACATGGTATTATCTTTTACTACGAGGGAATCAAGTCTTCTTGATCTATATTTGTGGCCTGATTATACTTGCAAATATTGACTAAATAGACATTGGATTGGGATATGATTTATTTGCTTTACTGTTACTCTTTGGCATGATGAAATTGAGTATATCTGAACACTATGTGACCTGCAAATATTTGCAAAATGTTGTTTTGGGAAGTCTACTTATTACATTACCAATTATTATCCATTTCAAATGGAGAAAGTTAAACCTTCTATGGTGGTCAATCAACATCAAAGTTTCCATTTACAAGTGCAATGCGTGATTTGCAACGAAGCATGGGAAGTACCTGTTGTATGCAGTCCACATTTAATGCCTTTTTATATGAAATTCAGTTCAGAGTCTTGATGCAGGTTTGTACATGTCAATTGGTATCATGGAGCTTCATTTTCCTGCCAATTACCACTGCAGTATAAAATCACTACATGTTTGAATCAAGTTCATGTATGTATCTAAGCTATCAATTGTATCAAGTTCTGATTTGCAGGTTGATCTACAACTAAATCCTACTCGATACTTTGCCCAGACTTTCTATTCTGAAATTCTTCTTTCTCATTTTCAATACCTTCTATTCCTTTACGCATTTCTAGATGGATTTATTGACAGAACCACCCCCCTCATTGCAGATACTTTTGCTGGTTGAACTGAAAGATGGTGGCTGGGGCCTAGGATCAAGCCAAAAGGAGACAACGGTGACTAGATTAGTCGAGAGGTAGGCAGATCCCTCCCAATAGACCTTTTAATGAAATTCCAGTGTGTAAACTTATCTGTGCCTTCTTGTAGTACGGCAAGTCGGCAATTATCATCTTTTGTAGTGGCAACTGACAAACTCATAATCTGTTCAGTCGTTTTGCTAGTAAGTATCATCTTCCTCCTTGTTGTTTCCATTGTGTCTGATTGGCTGTGATCCTGTATATGGATTATAGAACTATCTTATTAGGTATGAGGTTTTGTTCTCCTTAACAATGTGATAGGGATCTGATTGATTCTACTGACTGCTCCTTCAGCATGCTTGGAGTATTGGTCTGTTGCTCACGAAATCAGAAGGCAATACTAGATTCGAGGTAACGGTGGAACTTGGAAGTGATCAAACCATATGCTTTGATCTATAAGAGTGTAAGCTAACTACTGCATACGTGGAGCACTCTATTTTCAGTTTGTATTTTTCTGGTGTAGGAATAACTTTCAGATAAGGCATGGCCTGAAGGTGGGAATTTTTTATTCCTCTTGTTTTGTAGTCATTATACCCCTCCTTTAGATATTTTGTTTGTATGTAGTTTGTGAGGTTCTACTTTTTTAAAAAAGTCTTCTGTTCTTATACTCACCAGAGGAGCTTGCCAAGACGGCTTGCTGAACAATGTTTCCTTTTAGATAGATTAAGCGATACTGCTTCAGTCCCTCATTAGCTTTTTGGAGAAGGTAATGTGCCATACGGAATTAATGAGGTAAAGGCCATACTCTTTAGTATACCCCATCTGTATATTGGTCCGTTTCTTTCCGTAGTTCCTCTGAAAGTAATTCTAATCTTCGACGAAGTTCAGTAACCTAGTTCTTGAGAATATGATTAGAAGTATCTATATGAGAAAGCTTCATGAAATAATCTATGTTCCATCATCTGGGATACCAGGCCCAATCATCATCTAATTATAACTAGAATTGGCTTTGATTTTATACGTACTTTAAGCTGGATAAAAGTGCATTGCATTCTCAAAACCTATCCTCATGTTAGGATTATATTGTGACATGAAAGGAAATCATTAGCTTAAGGAAGAGACGGTAGTACCAAAGAGGCTGGAAGAGACGCCCGAGCCTTCGGGAATGGACTGTTAAATCGAGGAGAAGGTAAAATGCTCTCGCAGAGGTGGAGATCAAGCATTGTATTGTCTATCGTGTTCAAAATAGGGTTGCACCACATGTTTTTGCTAACTAATTAATGCTGCTATGCGGTTTGGCAAGAACATGCCCCTGATTATGTAGCCCGTTACGTCATACTACCGTGACCGTCTTTGAGCTATACAGATTCACTTTGTTGAGATAAAAGGGTTTCTTACTAGCTGATCCAGTTAAGTCAGGTCGGTGTGCTTTTGCTTCTGTAGAGCCAGCTATTTCTTACTATTGTTGGACAACTCTCATAGTTGAGTGGCAGCATAGAGCTTTCATCTTGAAATATTTTAAATACTACATGAAGGAGAGTAATAATATAACATGCATTCAAATACAGACTGTGAGATGGAATATTAATTTAGCTCACTGTTGTTCCTCATCACTTTCCTTGCTGATGCTATTGCTCCTGTAGAGCCAGCTATTTCTTACTATTGTTGGACAACTCTCATAGTTGAGTGGCAGCATAGAGATTTTATCTTGAAATATTTTAAATACTACATGAAGGAGAGTAATAATATAAACATGCATTCAAATGTGGAAGAGGCAGAGGAGGTGCTCTCCCGCGCCATGGTAGCTACCATAACGGGCACGAGGCCGCGGGTGACTGCGGATGAGGTCGCCAGTGTCCTGTTCACCAAGTTCCACTTCGAGGAAGGCGATTTCTCCATCCACACGCATCATCCAGAGGACTTCCTCATCATCTTCGGTTCTCAATCGTCCAAGGACCGCATGAACGGCGACCACTTCGTCAGATGTCCGAGCTTCACCCTGTCGATCCGTCCTTGGTGCAAGCTCGCCCACGCCGGCTCCGGTGGGTTCGAACACCGCGTCGAGCTTGAGCTCCGCGGCATCCCCGCCCACGCCTGGCATGTCGCTACTGCGGAACACATCCTCGGGTCCAGCGTGTGGATTGAGCGCCTGCATCCGCGCACTCGCTCACGAGAAGATATGGCCCCGTTCCGCCTTGCCGGGCGCACACATGATCCTGCTGGCATCCCCCACGCCGCCGTGCTAGAAATCGTCGAGATCATCCCAGCTCGTTCTGGCTCCATTGCCCCGACAGTGCGCACGCTGACATACCCGTCTCCATCTCTCTGGCGCGTGCCGAGATCGACCGCGCCCGTGCCCGAGACAACCAGGCCACACCCGACAATGACGGCAACGCTGGCGCAGATGGTGGTCATGAAGACGGCGCAGGTCCGGATCCTACCCGCGGACGACGTCGTGGCCGCAAGCGTGGTCGCTCCGGCCAACCTGCTGGGCGAGCTGACGGCATGGCGGTGGACGCCATAGGTTTGTTCACTGACCGCCGCGCTCCACGTGCTGACGGCGTCGCTGTTTCGAGCACTTGGGGCCCCCGACGTGCTGTAGCGCCACCGTCTGTACACCAGCAACGAAGAGAGATGCTGCCATGGCCTGGGAAACATGGGACTCGCAATCCTCGACGCCGAGCCAAAAGAGGAAAAGCCAGGAAGGACCCGCAACCCACGAAAATCTGGACACCCAAAGCCGCATGCAGAAAAGGCACTGAAAACAGCCAAGACTTGAACTCCGAGTCGCCTGGCGCATGGGAGAACATCTCTGCTGGATCCAACTCTGCTAGTGAGGTGCCAGAATCCAACATCCGAGATTTGAACTCCGAGTCGCCTTGCACGAGTGAGGACATCTCTGCTGGGACCAACTCTGTTAGCGAAGTGCCAGACTCCCAGCCTGCTAGTCCGATCCTCCATGGCGATCAAATTCTGCTCTCAGATGGAGAAGTGCCAGACTCCCAGCCTGCAAGCCCGACCCCAAACTCACCCATGGCTGCGTCTGATCCCATCTGGGAGCCTGCTACTAACGGTCAGACTGAAACCAGCAACGAGCAGAACGCGTCAGCATTGGATGCACATGAGACTGAACATGCATCTGTCTCACCCAGTGCTCAGGAGAAAGGAACTGGGACAGCAACCTCAGCTGAGGTCCAGACGGACCAAGAAGAACCACAGAGACCCACGGTGGAGACCACGACCCAACGGGCCTCTCCCTTGCGGCCCATCTCCATCCTCCAACGGCCGTCCCCCATGTCACCAGACATGCTGCGCGCCGCTCCTGGCCGATTCGCGACGCCACCGGTCACTCTACGCCGTGCCCGGCCACGCACGACGTCCACCGTCGCATCACGGCCACCGCTGACGCTGGGAGATTTCCTCTCCGAGGCAACCAAGCATCTTGAAAATGCCATGCCAACCCCAGGGAAGCGTGGACGCCGGCCGTTGAGCTTCGCGCCGCCACGTCGAGGCCGTTCGGCCTCCGCCGCACCGCCCCGGCACCTCCCACTGCAGAACGCAGAGCCCAAGTGCAAATCTTGCGCACGCTGGGCATCGTCGGCATCGACCAAGTCATCACTGCGGCGGAGATGAAGGCATATGACGGCATCTTTGCTGCACCCATCTCGCTCGCGATCCTCTCCGCGATGGCAGCCTTGGTTGATAAACGGATCCCCACCGACGTCTCCGCCACGCTGCCCTTTGAAGCAGCCAGCGAGGTTGCCGCCGAAGCATAGCCGCGAGCTGCTTCTTCACGTCGACAATGTTCTCAATGAATATCGGCCTAAAGATAGTAATTTGGAACGTGCGTGGCCTTAACGCCCGCACGCGTCGCTATGCCATTCGATCTTTGATCGACACCTCGGGGGCTTCCATTGTTTGCTTCCAGGAAACGAAAATGGCCTTGATCTGCTCGCCGGTGATCCTCGACACACTAGGCTCGGAGTTTGACGAGTACGTCTACCTACCGGCGAACGGCACCAGGGGTGGCATCTTACTCGCGTGGAAGAGCAGGGACGTGACCATCACGGACCCGATGTTCTCCGCGAATGTGATTACCGCCAAGGTGCAGACCGGCACGAGCTCGCCATGGTGGATGTCCGTGGTCTACGGGCCACAGGAGGACGCGGAAAAAATAGAGTTCTTGCAGGAATTGCGCGACGCGCGTGCAGATTGCACTGGACCGTGGATGGTTTGTGGGGACTTCAACCTCATCTACCGCGACGAGGACAAGAACAACGGGAACTTGAACCGACGCATGATGGGCAAATTCCGCCGCCTGATCAATGACCTAGCGCTCAAGGAGGTGTATTTGAACGGACGCCGCTACACGTGGTCCAACGAGCAATCACCTCCTACGCTTGTGCACCTCGACAGGGTACTTTGCACCTCGGACTGGGAAGACATCCATGGCGAATGCCACCTCCGATGCCTATCCTCGGTCGTCTCCGACCATAGTCCACTCCTCCTCGACTGTACGCCGGTGCCGCTCGCGCACCGACGCTTCCATTTCGAGGATGTCTGGCTGCGCATGGATGGATTCCACGAGACGGTGACCGCGGCCTGGACATCGGTACACGACACCGACCCTTTCCGCCGTCTGGTGACGCGGCTGCAAGTCACGGCACGGAAACTGACAAGCTGGAGCTCACGTACCGTTGGGAATGTGAAGAACAAGATGGCGATCGCGCGTGAGCTAATCGCGCGATTTGACAAAGCGCAGGAGGACAGGATCCTCTCTGCCCACGAGAGTTCCGCAAGCAACTTAAGATCACATACCTGGGCTTGGCGTCGATGGAACGCACGATTGTTCGGCAGCGGGCTAGGATCGCCAACCTGAAAGATGGCGATGCCAACACCACGTTCTACCACCGACAGTGCTCCTATCGTCGTCAAAAGAACAGGATATTCAGTCTACAAGCTAATGGACACACAATCACCGATCATGATCAGATGGCAGAGGCAGCCTTTGATCACTATGATGCACTGCTGGGCACGGCTGCAACTCGTGATTGCACCATCGACCTAGCACATCTGATCGAGCCAAAGGACTTGGAGGATCTTGAGCTCCCCTTCTGTGCTGATGAAATCTGGGCCACGGTGAAGCAATTACCGGCTCGGAAGGCGCCGGGTCCCGACGGATTCACGGCCGAGTTTGTGCGCGCGTGCTGGAGCATCATCAAGCAGGATTTCGTGGACGTATTCCAGCAGTTATATGAGCTGCGTGGACGCGGGTTCTGCCGCTTGAATCAGGCGCTGCTCACCCTGCTCCCGAAGCGTGCCGACGCCTGCCAGCTAAGCGAGTACAGGCCAATTAGTCTAATCCACTTGGTGGCAAAGACGTTCGCCAAAACTCTTTCACTGCGCCTGGCACCGAAGCTCGACACATTGGTGAGCCTGCATTCATCTCCGGCCGCAGCTTGCACGACAACTTCATCTTGGTCAAACAATCTGCTCGGCTATTGCATCAGCTCGGCGCCCCGAGGACGCTCCTTAAGCTGGACTTGGCACGCGCCTTCGACTCGCTCACCTGGCCCTTCCTCTTCGAGGTCCTGCGCCAGTACGGGTTCGGCGACCGATTCCTTGAGTGGATTGCCATACTCCTCACATCAGCGAGTACCCGAGTTCTGCTCAACGGCGTGCCAGGACCTCCTATTTGGCACCGCCGTGGCCTGCGCCAAGGAGACCCGCTATCGCCGCAGCTGTTTGTCCTCGCCGTCGACGTGCTGGGCCGTCTGATCCGGCGTGCGGTCGACATGGGCATCTTGGCACGCTTACATCCCAGCCGCCCCATGCACTCTGTGTCCTTATACGCAGATGATCTGGTACTCTTCTGCCACGCCACCGCCAGCGACATCACCGCCGTGAAGGAGATCCTCCACCTGTTTGGCCGAGCCTCGGGACTGAACGTGAACTACGCCAAGAGTTCCGCATCATTGCTGCATTGCGACCTGGACGACGTCACCCCGCTCATTGCCCACCTTGGATGCCCAATTGTCGAGCTTCCGATCAAGTACTTGGGCATCCCGCTCACACTCCGTCGCCCCACTGCGGCGCAGCTGCAGCCCCTCGTCGACGCGATCGCCGCGAGGCTCCCAACCTGGAAAGCGGGTCTGATGAATAAAGTAGGACGGCTGGCTATGGTCAAGCATGTGCTCAGTGCCATCCCGATCCACCAGCTCCTTGCATATGCCCCTTCCAAGAAGACGCTCCGACAAATTGAGAAGATTGAGCGTGGCTTCCTCTGGGCTGGCCGCGCCGAGGCCAACGGAGGACACTGTCACGTCAACTGGCGACGTGTTTGCCGCCCAACACACCTTGGCGGCCTGGGCGTCCAAGACTTGGAGCGTGCAGGGATTGCATTACGCCTACGCTGGCTATGGTTCTCCAAAACCGACAGCAATCGCGCATGGCAAGGACTAGACCTGCAGTTTTCTGCCAGCGAGCGCTCGCTTTTCTTCACCTCCACTACCATGGTGGTGGGAAACGGCACCACGGCGAGGTTCTGGGAAGACAAATGGATCGAAGGGAGATCAATCTGCGAGCTCGCCCCTGCCCTATATGCTTGCATTCCCAAGCGCCGCCGCAAGGTCAGGACCGTCGCCGACGGCCTAGACGGCAACAAATGGGCACGAGACATCCAGGGAACCATTGGCATTGCGGAGATCGGACAGTACTTGCAAATCTGGTTGGCGATTGAGCATTTCGCTCTCACGGACGAGCCCGACCAACTTTTGTGGAGGTGGACAGCGAATGGAACCTATACCGCCAGCTCGGCGTACCAGGCCACGTTCCACGGATCGATCTCATGCCCCTCCTGGAAGCTTACTTGGAAGACTTGGGCGCCGCCCAAAGTGAAATTCTTCCACTGGCTCGCCAACCTCGACCGTTGCTGGACCGCAGACAGATTGGCCCGACGAGGCCTGCAACACCATCCGCGATGCCCTCTGTGCGACCAGGTACCTGAGACCATACGACACCTCCTCCTGGAGTGTCCTTTCTCTCGCCAGACCTGGCACGAGGTCCTCGCCTGGCTCCGTGTGCCAATTACGGCGCCCAACCAGGAGGAAACACTCACGACTTGGTGGCTTCAGGCCAAGACAGACACACCCAAGCCAATGCGTAAGGGCCTCGCCTCCATCACCCTCCTCGTACCATGGATGATCTGGAAATTGCGCAATGACTGTGTCTTCGAGCAAGCTCAGCCCATTGTGCATGACCTGGTGTCCAAGATCAAAGAGGAGGCAAGATCATGGGCTACAGCAGGCGCCTTAGGCCTAAGAGTCATCATGCCATCCACTTGGGATGTACACTAAGCCATTTATTTTGAACTTTTGCCTCCTAGGAGGTGTGTAAACAACATTCTATCTTTTCAATATAATGAAACGCAAAGGTCTTTTGCGTTTTCGCGTAAATATAGACTGTGAGATGGAATATTGATTTAGCTCACTGCTGTTCCTCATCACTTTCCTTGCTGATGCTATTGCTCATGTAGTCATGTTATAGAATTGGCCTACATTTTAAAATGCTTCCTAGAGAAGAAGATGGTATTATCTTTTCCAAATGGAAATATGTGGTTTCCTTTTTTCAAGAGGAAAGAGTAAAAAAAGAATTCATGTGCTCCTAGAATCCCGATACACAGTTTTGGCTTACAACGAGAAAATTCTTTACAAGCATACAACTTCATCTATTGTTATATTTTTTCATCTTCTCGAACCATGTGTTTTTTCTTCTGAATTTTTTATTTGCGTCCTCAGGCCTTTTTGATTTTCAGCAAACAGAATTGACATACCAAGTGATATATAGCTGGCCTCGCCTGTTCTAGTTCTGTGTGGTTTATCGTGCCGTGTGTACGTACGCTAATCATGTGTTTCTGTTATGTGGATGAAGATATCTGATGTCAAATCATTGGGGGGCGGCGAGGCTTAGTTGCAGCATGCATGTTGTTGCCACCACATATTTGAAGATGACATGCACATTGTTTAATTCTCGCGTAAAGTATAGCAGCTCATTGCCACATTACACATTACGTTTGGTGCAAAAGTGCGCATTAGCTGTAATCATGTTACTGTTTTCCATATTCTTCTAAACCTAATAATAGTTTATTTAATATTTTTTGGTTGGTGCCGGTAGAGAAAAGTATGAAGCGATAGCTGTATTAGTACATAAAACCAGCTTACATGATTGTTGGTTGGTTTAAGGCTATTAATTATCCCTGCCTGTCTGATGGACAAATCATTGTCTAGAACATGTGCAGCATTTGCTGCCTTAATATGCTGCATGATAGTATGGTTAGACAAATATTCCCCTCCTTTGGAATTTGGTTAGAGCACATAATTCTTCCAGCGTAGTTGTTATATACACTTGCCACATGATGGGCATTCAATTTTTTTTGGTTCAGGCCAAGGTCACCTTCTCAGAATCTGCTTAGCGCAATGCTGAACAAATTGAGTTGGCAGGAAAAGAAGCTCCAGAAAACTAGTGATATCTAATTATCTATTCCCCAGTGTTTGCCTGTGATACATACATGCATGCACGTTCCTGTTTGTCTATCATTGGGTTATGTTTAGGTGAGGAATCATTGGACAAAAGGCAAGCAAGTGATTTGATTTGCTGAAACCCCATGCAAGAGATTCTGGCAGAAAGATTACATGTGGGCCTCATGTCCCCCTCTTTTATTAATAGTAACAAAGTTATATTAAAATAGGCATTATACGCTGCTGACATTCTAGAGGCTAGACAATGGGATGAAGCAGAGGGCAATCAAATTGGTTTAGTTTCTTCTTCTCTTTACTGTTATCTGCATGCTTCAATGCATATGTGACTCATACCGTTGTGAGCAAATCTATCTGGTCAGAGTGTAGCTCCTGAGTAAGAGCAGTGCTCATTTAAGACGTATCAAGGAACATAGCAGAAGATTGCAAGGTCTGCAGCATTATGAAAGCAACATTGAGAGCAGAATGGCATTGAATAATAACCGAAGGTTACAGTAGATTTACATGGCAGCAACAGTTAACCCTACTAGTACTTGGGTGGTGGTGGTCAACTATGGGAGAACACTATGGAAGGCAAAACTGACGACCCAAAAAAAGCCTTCCTTTTCTCCAATGCTCCTAACATTCCCATTTCAACAAGAAATGGAAGATCGTCCCATTTCAACAAGAAATGGAAGATCGATGCATAAGGCAGAATACATGCATATCGCTATAGATTTGCTACTAGTACAGACTATTGCAGAGTAATAATTCTGAAGCATTTGAGTTACCAAAAGAAGCTTGTTCTCGAGGAGCTTCCCTTCTTGCCATGGCCTCGCTTGGATGACTTCCCCTCGCCGCCTTTCTCCGTCTTGCTGCTGGCTTTCTTTCGGGAGCTCGTCGAGAACCTGGTGCGCATGCCATCTTCCTCCTCGTGGTCCTCCTTGTGCTGCTTCTCGTTGCTGTCGACGGCGTGCTTTCGGCGGCCTTGGTCTTCGTTTCCGACAGGCGAGGAGGGCTGCACCTTGAACTTGGATGGTCCAGTGGAAGCATCAGAGGCGAGGGAGTCGTTGTCGTCGCCATCATCCTGGTACTCCTTGCCTCCTTTCCTGCCATGGGCGATGTAGGTGTAGCCATAGCCATCGTCCACATTGCTCCCATCGCTGCCGCTTCCCTTGCCGCCGCCAGCGTCATAGTCGTAATCGCCTTGCATGGGGGAGGCCAGGTACATTGTCCACCCAGACTCACTGCTGTTGCAGCCTTCGGCATCATCCCCAGTGATTTGGGAGGAGTCCATGGCAGGCAGGCAGGCAAATGAGAAGATCTTGTGAATGGAATGGAAGGGAGGAACAAGAAAGGAAAGAAGAGAGAGAAGCGCCAAGGGAATAGCAGCTAGCAGAAGTAGAAGCAGCTGTGTGCAGAGGAGAAGACTGGACTGGATTAGCTAGCCTTCACTCTCTATTTATGCTTGCTCTGGAGCACTCATCAATGCAACATTGAAGAAGCCATTGTTGGTCTTCCTACTACCTTGTTTGTGCTGCCTGAAAACCTGCACTGCAACATGAGAAGGAAGAGGAGGTTGAAGAAGTCCCTGACACCCAGCCATCTCCTCCCTTGATATTCATAGGAGAGGCAGGGATTATTGCCCGAGAAACGCCAAGGCTTGTTTTTCTTCTTTTATTTTGAGTGCTCTTTTTCTGGTGATTGTGGCTTTGTGGTGATGTCTGTTGAGGGACACAGAGGGAGAAGAGAAGGGCTTCAAAAGGGTGGCAGTGTCCTTAAATGGGAAAGACAGCCTATCCTTCCAACTGTCTCTCATAACTTTGCCAACCATTTGGTTCTCTATCTTGTCACCAAGCCAAGAGGAGGGAGTCGAGAGGGAGAGACCGGCCGGCCCGTTTCCTCCTCTGCAATGCATTGTCACAGGGTTTTCATCTGTGGTTGCCCATGTGGCCGTGGCTCAGGGTGGGGGGCCTGGCTGGCTCGCCGGTTGCCCATCCGGCATCCGCTGCTCTTGTTGAGGCACAGGGCATATGCCAATGCAGGACATGCAGTGGCTATCCATGTCTCTCCATGGCTTGTTTGTTAGACCGAGGGGGGCATCACATGAGTGCTTCCGTCGTGGTCACCACCTCACTTCCGCCATTCCTATGCTATGCGCTGCATGCCCTTCAGCGATATCATGTACACCACTACTACTAGTGCTATTTAACTTTCAGAATCATGCATTCAGTCAGACTGGGGCCTTGTTGGTATGAACTTACATGTGATTTCTAAGCTTAGAGCATCTTCACTTGGGTCCTCAAATTTGTGGCCGGTACCCTCCAATTGAGGCCCTATCGGTGACGCCGGACATGTGTCCGACTAATTGGGGGTGTCGCCCACAGCGGCGCACTCCAAAGGCCAATTCCAAAACAAACAAACAAAAAATATCAACACATCGGCGGTGACTTTAGCATTTCAATGGAATTGAAGATAGAAAATGTAATAGATATTGCAACACAAGTTCAAATTTGAATACAAAGTTTAAATACAAATTTAAGTTTAAATCATGACATATCAAACAGCCGCCGGCCGAGTCGCTTTGATAGTCCACAAGTGCTTAACGAGGTCATTGTGCAGTTGTAGATGTTTTGTCCCATCATGAATTTTTCGATGTATGGCAAGAAATTCTGCATAATGTGTCGGCACGCCCGGCTGTGGATTGACCACATGAACGGACTCATACTTCTTTGCGAAATGACAATATGCCTCACCGACAGGGTCGCGGATGGTCTTCACAAGTGTAGATCGTTAGCAAGATAGTACCCTTTGTCGTACTCATGGCCATTGATTCACATAGTTGCATGGTGGAGTTAGATCATCACAAAGTTTTTTGAACACATTAGATCAGTGGTGCACATTGATGTCATTGGCGGCACCACGGCTCAAGTATAACACAACACTTTTCGTGATGCCCTGACTTGTACATCCCTTGCCAAGAGAACGAGCAATTCTTCCAGTTTCAATGCATGCAATCTATACTTTCAAACATCCTGAAAATCCTCTTGCTTCGCCTTGTGCCAAGAGACGGGCCATGTCTGCCTCATTTGGTGTTCTCAGATATGTTTCTTTGAACACTTTCACAACCATCTTACATAATATCTAGGTGGCTTCGACAACAGTGGACTCAGACATGCGGAGATAGTCATTCAACGCATCGGCGGGAAGCCTGTAAGCAAGGCACCGTATGGCCGCCGTGCATTTCTGAAGAGATGAAAATCCAAGGACACCGCTGCAGTCTGTCTTCAGCTCAAAGTAGTCGTCGTATTCCCGAACGCCATGCACCATGCACGATCTTCCTGCACACTTCCCTGCTCATTCTAAAGCGTCGCCGAAATTCATGCGGCAAGTTTGTCACATTCTCGGCAAAGTTGTCTTGGTACAAGAGCATGTGCCCAGTTGCTCTATTGCGTTCCTTGTTGGCCCTCCGCCCCTTTGCTGATCCGCCAAACTTCGGCGCCGCGTCTGTCTCGACTGGGACATCTAAAAGTGCCGCCATGACCATCTCATTCTCCTCCTCATCGACCGCAAGGGCGACATCCTCCGCAATCATTTCAAAAAACATGATCTCGTCGTCGCTGTCTATTACCTATTTGACAAAACAAAGCAATAAAACAAGGTAAAAAATGATGAATCAATAAAACCAGCCTATCAACCAATGGTCGAACAAGTTGCGGGCGGGGCAGGAGGAATGAAGAGGCTTACCCGGCCTAAAATTAGCTACGCCAGCGCTAGACAGGTCGAAGACGCGGGGAGCGGCGGCAGCGGGTTTGCGTTAGCGCTGCGGCTGGGTCCCCGAGGTGCGAATCAAGCAGGCGGCAACGAGAGTGACGACAATGGTGTGAATCGTTGGCGAGAGGAAAAAGAAGGAGGGTATACGGAGCGAATGATTCAGGTCACGCCGGGGCTATGTGTATGATGGGCGGGTCACCCTGTCGGAGGCCATGCCTCACCCATGTCCGGCACCCGGAGGCCCTTTCAGGGTGCCAGATACGAAATTGATCGGGGCAACCCTTTGGTGGTGACGGTTTTTTGCATCAGGGCCCTATTGGGCTTTTGGGGTCACCTTCGGGTGGAGCGGCTCTGAAGTAATTAGATTGTTGCATATGCGCGCTGCTGCATTCTTCTTCATCTGCGATTCTGCATTATGCCGCGGTCACTGGTTAAATGATACTACTGTATTATGATTTCTCTTGTTCATGGCCAGCAGTGCCGTAGCCAGGACGAAGCTACGCCCCGGGCTAACCTCATTGCTACAGTGATGTACAGTGTAAAATAGCGCTATTGTGGCTACAGTCAACGAAGAAATTTGCTGCCACGCCCCAGGCCATGGCCAGTGTAGCCTGGGGCCTGGCTACGCCACTGATGGCCAGTATAGAGTTCCGGCCGGCCAGTATATATCGATCCTCTCTGATTGCTAGATGAGCATCACATCATTGTCCGAACTCCAATGAACACAGCGATGAGTTTCTTTTTCACCCGAGGAGGTGTTGGCACTGGTACAGACGGGCAAAATTGGCACTCTACAACGTCTGCAGCCATTCCTAGAAGAGAAGACGAAGGAGAACAGGGTTGATTGACAATTGACAGGCGCTCCAGCTAATCCATCCACAAGTTGACTTTGCTTTCCAAGCCGAAGCCATGGACAGACAGACAGCGCATCGACGCGACGCTGAAGGGCTGAAAGGAATCCATCCGTTGAAATGACCATTGCTTGCTCTGTGTCCAAGGCATCACGGAGGAGGAGCACGGTTCAAAAATTGTTCCTTCCCGCTGGTACAGCGACGCTATCTATCTATCTATCGCTGTTGCTCTGTACCCGATGACGGCATGCGCGCAGGTGAGCCGGCCATGGCATGTCATGGCAGGGCGTCGCATCCACCCATCTTATCCGTCCGTCCGCCGGCACGTGCGAGGTCGCTGGCGCTGCCGGAGCTGTGCGCTGCGTCTTGGCGCGCAGGGGGGCAGGCAGGCATGCGGTTGCGCGCAGAGACGCACATGGAGCCATGGAGGCTCGGCGAAGGGGGGCGAGGAGCCGAGGAGTAGGACGGAGTAAATTTTTGCAGAGGCGGAGGCCAATGGAAGGCGCCGCCGCCCGGCGCGTCCTGGGGTAGGTGAGTACAAGTGTACAACATGCTTCCTTCTTCCATGCCACCACTGATGCAATCGGTAGCCTTGAAATGAGCCTGGGTTTATTAACACGAACCCATCAACCGGCTACTAGTTTACAAGTTATAAGAACACAGGCACACAGCACACCACCCAACAATAAAGTACCACAGATGGCGAATGCAAAGCAAATATAAATAATGAAGCACGAGACTGAAGGAGATTGCTTGATCTGAAGATATCTTGGCATCTGTTGCTCGGAGGTGACGTCGAAAATAACCTCCACCGCACCAACACCACCACTGAGACCCGGTAAGAAATCTAGCAGGATTTGAAAATCTAAATGCTGGGACTTGCAACAACGCCTTTAAAAAGGTGAACGGCGTTCAACGACATCGTTGTTGCTGGCAGACTTGGGAAGTCTTGTAAAGCTTTCGCCAAAACCCCAACTCTATATCATGACCATGTCACAATCCAAACAACAAGCATTCGCCAGTGGCATAAAGAGGATATCACTTTCATCAACTGTGGCTTGGCGCCGGCTAGGAAAGCCCCCCCACAGGGACGGCCGTCACAACTACATGAAACACCGTTTAAAAGTAGTGAGACTAAAACTGATCGTTGGCGGCAACGACAGAGAGACTGTAGGTCGATTCATGTCGCTACAAGGAATATTCTCACCAAACGAACGCCTAGAGGAAAGCAAGGTGCGACAAAGAGACGCAGTCCGACAGTTGAAAAGACTGAGGGGTCTTCATGGTGATGCCTTCTGCAAGGGGAACGACACCCAGAGGTGTCAGCACCGCAAACAATGGTCACTGCCATTGCGTGATTCTCATTGAGGACTATCCAAAACCAAACGCTGGTCGTCGCCACGAGGACATGGAGACACAACTGGACGTTGTCATCGGCCTACGAACCTCGGGGACTCCATGCACCAGGCCGAACTTAGAGCATCGTGAACAACACGCCAGATTGAAACCCAAACCTAAAGGTAGTAGGTCGGATCGGCCCGGCCCAGATCCAGCCCAACGGCTCCAGATCTGGCAGCGTCATGGCAAGCACCATGGGGACATGGCACCATCCGCAAGACCATGCTGGGCCAACCTCTCTGGTGCATGCCCTTTGCGGATAGCCCGATCGCCGGTCAGATCCAGCCAAGGATCTTGAAGACCGCTGGGGAAAGCTTCAGGGATGGCGCGGCGCACTTGCGAGCGGTTTGAGTAGGCATGTGACACTGGGAGTAGAGGGGCGGCACCGGTCATGCTCGCTCGAAGGGAGGTAGGAGGCGCCCATGTTCTACCTTGGCAGACATCACTGATACGTCTCCAACGTATCCATAATTTCTGATGTTCCATGCTTATATTATACCAATTTCTACATGTTTTATATACACTTTATACCATTTTTATGCATTTTCTGGGACTAACCTATTAACAAGATGCCACAGTCCCAGTTCCTGTTTTCAGCTGTTTTTGGTTTCAGAAAAGTTGTTCTGAAAATATTCTCGGAATTGGACGAAAGAAAAGCCAAAGTCCCTATTTTTCTGACACGTACACTGAGTCCGAAGGAGAGACGAACGGGGGCCGTGGGCCGTCCTCACCACCTGGTGGCGCGGTCCCACATGCTGCCGCGCCGCCACGTGGTGAGGAGGCCTCGAGCCTCCACCGACGCCGCCCCTTCGCCTATAAATTGCCTTTGACGGGAAACCCTAAAGACCCGAGTCAAAAACCACGAAAAGTTCCAGAGCCACCGCCGCCGTCAACCCTAACTCAGGAGGGTTCTGAAGCTCTTCCCGGCACCCTGCCGGAGAGGGGAATAATCACCGGAGGGCTCTACATCGCCATGCCTGCCTCCGGAGTGATGTGTGAGTAGTTCATCCTTGTACTATGGGTCCATAGCAGTAGCTAGATGGTTGTCTTCTCCTCTTGTGCCATCATGTTTAGATCTTGTGAGCTGCCTATCATGATCAAGATCATCTTATTGTAATGCTACATGTTGTGTTTGTTGAGATCCGATGAATATTGATACTATGTCAAGTTCAATACTGAAATATTATGTCTATGTTATTTATGATCTTGCATGCTCTCCGTTGCTTGTTGATACTCTGGCCAAGTGGATGCTTGTGACTCCAAGAGGGAGTATTTATACTAGATAGTGGGTTCAGTCTCCATTGAATCTGGGGGAGTGACAACAACCTCTAAGATTATGGATGTGCTGTTGCCACTAGGGGTAACCTAATGATGCTTTGTCTAAGGATGAATGTGTTATTTACATTATGCACTTTACTTAATGCAATTGTCTATTGCCTGCAACTTAATACTGGAAGGGGTGCGGATGCTAACCTGAATGTGAACTATTTAGTCACAGATGCATGCTGGATAGCGGTCTGTGTACCTTGTCGTAATGCCTAAATGAATCTCATAGTAGACACCATAACTTACACATGCATATTATGCACTTTTCAATATTGTCAATTTCCCAGCTGTAATTTGTTTACCCAACATGTTAGTTATTTATTATGGAGTGTCGTGTCTCGAAGGACGGACACCGGGGATGACAGGCACCCCCTTTGTAGATTCAGTAGGGCGCGAAGGAGGCTGGAAACGTATCTCACGGAGGGGTCTCCGACTTGCTCTCACTCACTCTCTCTCTCTCTCTCTCTCTCTCTCTCTCGATCTCGATGTGTATGGAAAGCAAGCAAAGGACACAGCGATCTACCCAGGTTCAGGCCGCCCGAAGGCTAACAACCCTACTCCTGCATGTCTGGATAGATGGTGGAAACATGGTGTGGCTACAAGGATGTCTCTGGCGAGGAACCCGGCAAGGGTTTTGGCTAGAGGAAGAAGAAGGACAGATCCTGACCCGGAGGAGATCACCTTCCCTTTCTTCCCTGCCCTAGCCTAGCTCTGCGGTGTGCTTGCTATGCTTGCTGCCGTGGGTGTCTTCTATCTTGGATTCGTCCTCCTCCTCGCCATGCCTTGGTCCTCCTTTTATAGGCAAGGGGATACCACAGAGGTCATGCGAGGAGTGTGAGGGGGTCTTGGCGGGAAGAGTCCCCTCTTTGTGGTGAGGTGGAGACGTGGCCTCTCCTCCTCCAAATATCCTTCGCCGGTTTGGTGAGATCCCCGCCCTTTTGGGGAAAGCGACGTGGGAGAAGGCTGGCACACCGCAGGTGGTGTCCCCTGCCCGCGCCTTGCTTCCCAAGTCTTCTGGGTCCTTCTACTATCTTCTGGAGGGTGGTGGAAACCCTAGCTTCGTCTTGTATGGCCTGGTGCTCGAGAGGGAGTCCGACGCTGCCGGGATCTCGGGCTCTCGGGGTCCTCTTCTGTTTCCGGGGTGCGGGGGACCCGGGGGTCCTTCGCACCCGGCAGTCCTGGCTAGCGAGCCGGGTGGCCGCCAAGTCTTGATTCGCGTCTTGGCCTTGTCCATCTTCGCGCTGGGCCCACAGGTGGTGGACCCACTTTGGCGGTACTAGGGGAACCCCGTGTTCCACTGCTGCGACAGTAGCCCCTGGGCATGGTCCCGACGGCTTTGCTTCAGCGGCTGCCGGTGCCATGACCAAAAAGAGGTCAAAGTGGGTCCCCGGCGCCTGGCCTTCTTGGAGTGCTTGGTGGGGTCCGCCTTGTTGACGTAGAGGCGAGCGCCCGAGCTATGTTGACTGGGTCACGTCGAACGTTGCGATTCGTGCGGGCCTTGGACTCCGTCGTGCATCCAACGGCTAGGAAGCGCCGAAGTCGACACGTCTCCTCGATCCCCGTGCCAGTCGGAGTAATGGGGTCGCGACGTGACGCGTGGGGTTCTTCGCTGGCTTGATTTGACGGTTCGACCACCATTGCCTCCAGAACTTCGCACTCCTCCTTCAAATCGCCGCTTCCGCCTCCATCCTCTGAACTCGCCGATCTCTCTCCTTGCTTCAACCGCCACGAGCCCAGATCTACTTCACGGCAATCCGATGGCTCCCAAGCGAATCCGGCGTGCGGTGGTGAAGGTGAGCAAATCCGAGGCCGCAAGAAGAGCGGCGGAGGCCTCTCCCAGAGTCTCACAAGCGATGCCGTACCCGAGCAAGTTCTCCGACGAGTCAGCCATGGGCCGCATCCGTGGCATCTTATCTTCGCGTTTTCGCGGAGCAGAAGTGGCGGCGTATCCCGGGGGCGGAGAAGAGCGAGCTTATAGGGTAACCACCTTCCATGTCTTCTCGACAGTGGGTCTTCTTCCGCCTTTCTCAGAGTTTTTCTTGGCCATCTTGGAAGCATATGGCCTGGTCGCGCTGCACCTGCATCCCAATGCGGTGCTGACCCTTGCTGTCTTCGCCTATGCCTGCGAGGCATTCATTGGCGTCAGGCCTTCAGTGGCCCTGTTCCGCCATTTCTTCGTCACGCGCTTGGGCAGGTCCAGATGGATCACCGGGGTGTTACTTTCCGCCTCCGGGATGACCCTGCTCGTCAGTACCCAGAGATGCACGTGGCAGCCTCCCCCGGAGAATGGCGGAGAGGTTGGTACCTCGTTCAGGCTGACGGGGCCAATATCCACCTGGCGATTCCAAAGTTCTCCGGCTCAGCATCTGGCGCATTCTAAGGAGAGAAGCCCCCAGAACGAAGCTCTGGCCCCAGCTATTGGCAGGCTGATTTTTGTCCGAGAAAGGGGAGTGACCTGCTCCATGATCGCGGCGGACTTCCTCCGCCAGGGGATCGCTCCTTTGCAGTTCAGGGCCAAGCAATCTGGGAGATCAACCGGGTGGGAAGCAGCGCATCGGTATCGAAGTTCCATCTTCCGGAGAGCAGCTGGAAGAAGATCGTGGGGTCGCTGCTGCCCTGGGGGCCGACTGCTCTTCCTGAAGGCATTCTGCCTTTGTTTGAGGACCCGCTTGCTGACGAGATCGTGCTTTCCATGCCTTCGTGCAATGAGTATGGACTAGAGGGCACCACTGAGATAGAGCCCCCGCCGCGGCCCAGGAACCAGGGGCCGATCGGTACAGGTTCGAGGGCGTCCGACTTGACGCGCGGGGATGTTTCCCCAGAGGACCCCGGCACCTCCGAAGACGAGGCTACGCACCCGGAAGCTTCCGCAAGGAGCATAGACTCACGCAGTTCTTCTGTGGAAGCAAGGCCCCCTGCTGAGGCGGATATACCAGAGCAAACATCTTCATCGGGCTCTTCTTTGGCAAGAAGCTCCGTTCCACAGTCGTTGAGTATTCCTCTTCCTGAGGCCAGCGAGGAATCCCGCGAACGGAGCATGCAGATGCCGGGTGCCTTCGGGGATCTGCTGGAGAGGAACTAGGGTTTCTCCAGATCCAAAAGGAAAAGCAGGTAAGCCTTCTTTTCACGATTCTTGCTCCCGGGCTCCAAATTTCTCTGAGGCTTTGTTTTGATCTTCCTTCCTTGTCGCGTGCAGGAGCCAATCGTCTGAATGCTCCAGCAACCGGCTGCTTCCATGGCGGCCCTGGCTGCGGGAGAGATGAACTCTGGAGCCCCCGGGGAGAAACGCGACGTGGATCCCCGGGAGTCCTCTGGCCAACACTACGCTGGGACCGAGGCTCCTCCCCAGGGCGAGGGCCCGGAGGGAGAGCCAAGCTTGAGTGGCCGCGGGAGCGCCGAAGCAGCCCCAGGTTTTTCCAGGGAATTCTCCAGCGTCGGGGAGTTCCTGGCGTTTGCCGGGGTTCAGCTACGCCAGCTGACGGCCCAAGCATCCCGCAACGAAGACAACCTGAAGTCATGGGAGCAGAGACCGACCGCCGATGCTGAAGTCCTGGACGCCAGGAAGGCGAAGCAGGCTATGGACGATGAGATGCTCGATGCCAGGGAGCGGCGAGTCTCCGAGCGCGAGAAAGAGCTGGAAGCCCAGCGGTCTGCGCTGGAGAAAGTTGAAAACAAATGCTGGGAGGACAAAGAGCTGCATCGCCTGGAAGCGAGTCAAAGCGAGGTCCGTCTGGAGCAGGGCCTCGTGAGTGTGGACAACTGGACTCAAGGAGAGATCAGGAACAAGAGTATCCAAATCTCGGTGCTAACAGGTCAAGTCGCCAAACTAAAAAGGGACCTTGCGGATGAAAAGCGGGGTCGAGGGCAGACCCGCTCCGACCTTTCGAGGGCTCGGGAAGAGCGGGACAAGCAGGGAATTCGCGCAGATGGTCTGGAGCGCGAAGTGGCCAGGCGGAGGGAGATCTTAGCCGACCGTGAAGGGCAGATAGAACGCGGCAAGGTCCCGCGGGCTCGGGAGAAAGAGGAGCTCGAAGAGAAGAAAGCTGAGCTTGCGGCAGCGAAGGAAGCTGTCGAGATTTCCATGTCTTCTGCACAAGTTGCCTGGACCCGCAACGAAGAGCTGACAGTGCAGCTGCGGATGGCAAACGAGGAGAGGGACAAAGCCGCGGCCTTCACGTGCGACCTCCTGACTGTTCTCCCGTCCATGAGCGTTTCTGCAACCAAGATAGCCCAAGAGCTGGGAGAGGTGGGGATGGCTCGTCCCCCCATAGTTTCGAGCGGTTTCTCCAGCGCTCTCAAATGCTACCCGGGGTTCCTGAAGCATGTTGCCGAGCTTCTCGGTGAGATTCAGACGCATGTGAGCCAGGCCACCCGCCTGGCAGGAGAAAGGGCCGCGAAGCAAGCGGTAACTTAGCTGGTGGCAGCCCTCCAGCAGCGCTTCCCGCACGTCTCCTTCCTCGAAGAGATGGATAATGCTACCCCGGGAGCGACGTCTCTTCCGGGGGTCATCAACAAGGTGGAGGAGATCATGGAGCGCTTCTCCCGCGAGGATGACCCGTGAGCCTGAAATACACGAACCTGGGCCGTGAAATGTGAACTATGCTTTTGTATCACCCACGGGCTTTAAGAAACTGAATTTTTTTACTGTAATTACCCTTTTCCTAAGTTATGTTGTTTTCATTATACCCGTGGAGGCTTGACGCTATCGAGAAGAACCTCTTAGCTAGAGCGCTAACCAGCCGGGTGCCTCCAGAACTTCTGGAGCGCGGACACAGGGCGCAACCCCCAAAGAGATCCACCGCACCTGACCGCACGAACCTCAGCCCACAACCCCACTGCCAGAGGGTAACGGACAGTGGTGATTGAGAAGGAGCTGCCCCAGGTTTGCGCCCGCATTCGCTTTAACCAAGGCATAACGAAACAAGATATCATAGGAAAAGGCACTTAGCTTCACTCGTAGAATCCTTCGGCTATCTCGGTATTTGGTCGCGCCGCCGCCGTGGCGGGTCTTCTACGCCGTGTTTCAAGCGCAATTCTATTCTGTCTGCTCAATCTCGCATGACCAAAGCCTTGAACCGAGATAGCCCACAGCGGGTCTGACCCGGAGTGCCTTTCTTGGGCACGTCTGGCTGGCCGGAGCCGGTCCTGAGACCTTTGTTTTGTTCCCTTGGAACCCGAAGGCCACCATAGAGGTGATCCGGTTGATTGGCTGGCGTGATTGAAACGCCGGTCCGGAGACCTTCTTTGACACTCGGAGGTCACCCCTAGGGTGATCCGGCTACTGACTGGCGTACACCGGTCCGGAGACCATTTCCTTTTTCAGGACTAGGAGGCACACCAACGAGGTGACCCGGCTACTGGCTGGCGTATTTGGAGACGCCGGTCCGGAGACCATTAGTACGTTTCTTCAGAAGTGAGATATCCGCCAGAAAATCCATAAGCTTTGCTGACGTAATGAAGACGCCGGTCCTGGGACCTAATTTCACTTCCATTAATTCGGATTATAGACAGAAAAAACCCCTTTGTCACTTAGATTTCCTAATGATGCGGCACCGATGCCGGTCCAGGAATTCCAGCATTACTTGATATATATTCCTCTGAAGTCATCCATCTAGAAATCCAATACTTTTGGGGAGGTGTACTTGGCCGGCATGGATAGTTACCACATGACCTGGAAGCTCCCATTGCCCATCTGGAGAGTCTCCCGGGGCGAACGTCTGATCCCAGATAGACGCCGTACTCTGCGCGGGCTACAGGGGGATTGGTAAAGCGAGCCCAGGGATGTCGTCTGTCTGTGTAAAAATGCTCAAGAATGTCTGGAAAGATCTTCCCCTTTGAGGCACCCCTTCTGGGCTTCCCGGGTGCCAAAGCCAGGTTTCTATGACGGGTTAAGGGGGCAGTCCCGACTGATATGCCTAGGCTCTCCGTAAGTGTAGCAATCCCCCTTCTTCTGCCTCACCTGGATGCGGTTGTTGAACTGTCGGCAGTCCTCCAGACTGTGTCTGTCTGATCTATGATATACGCACCAGACCCCCGGCTTGCCGTCTTTTCCTGGGGGATATTGACTTCCTGTGGTGTGTATGCATTCAGATCTTCCAACGGGAGTTCCTCTTCTTTGCCCTGGGCGAGGTCATTCACCTCTGGAAGCGACACCGGAGTCTGTACATCCGAACGAGGCCCTTCCTCGCCTCCATGCGTCCATGGAGGAGGATTGATCTCGGCGTTCGGGGTACTTTCCTCGGGTCTTCCCTTGCTGACCAAAGGACTGACATAAGCGGCTGGAGGAACAAATTGGATTCCATAGGTTCGGCCTTCTGACGGCGGAGGCGGAGATTCTTCAAGCATGAAACCAAGACCAGGGTACAAGAATTCCATGGCGGCATTCCCTTTCCTCTTTCGGGTCATGCTTACTGACAGGTGAAGAGATCGAAGTGGTCCTTGTACTTGATGAAGAACTTGAAGCTGAAGAGCTTGAAGCAGAAGATGCTTCCGGTGATGAAGAGCTCAACGCAGATCTTGGCGAAGAAGAAGAATTCATCGTGGCGCGAGATGCAGACGGACCTAGCACTTGCGCCCCCTACCTGGCGCGCCAGATGTCGTGTCTCGAAGGACGGACACCGGGGATGACTGGCACCCCCTTTGTAGATTCGGTAGGGCGCGAAGGAGGCTAGAAACGTCTCTCACGGAGGGGTCTCCGATGAGCTCTCACTCTCTCTCTCGATCTCGATGTGTATGGAAAGCAAGCAAAGGACACAGCGATCTACCCAGGTTCAGGCCGCCTGAAGGCTAACAGCCCTACTCCTGCATGTCTGGATAGATGGTGGCAACATGGTGTAGCTACAAGGATGTCTCTAGCGAAGAACCCGACAAGGGTTTTGGCTAGAGGAAGAAGGACAAATCCTGACCCGGAGGAGATCACCTTCCCTTTCTTCCCTGCCCTAGCCTAGTGCTGCGGTGTGCTTGCTATGCTTGCTGCCGTGGGTGTCTTCTATCTTGGATTCGTCCTCCTCCTCGCCATGCCTTGGTCCTCCTTTTATAGGCAAGGGGACACCACCGAGGCCATGCGAGGAGCGTGAGGGGGTCTTGGCAGGAAGAGTCCCCTCTTTGTGGTGGAGGTGGAGATGTGGCCTCTCCTCCTCCAAGTATCCTTCACCGGTTTGGTGAGATCCCTGCCCTTTTGGGGAAAGCGACGTGGGAGAAGGCTGGCACACCGCAGGTGGTGTCCCTGCACGCGCCTTGCTTCAAAAGTCTTCTGGGTCCTTCTACCATCTTCTGGAGGGTGGTGGAAACCCTAGCTTCGTCTTGTACGGCCTGGTGCCCGAGAGGGAGTCAGACGCTGCCGGGGTCTCGGGCTCTCGGGGTCCTCTTCTGTTTCCGGAGTGCGGGGGACCTGGGGGTCCTTCGGACCCGGCAGTCCTGGCTGGCGAGTCGGGTGTCCGCCAAGTCCTACTTCGCGTCTTGGCCTTGTCCATCTTCGTGCTGGGCCCACAGGTGGTGGACCCACTTTGGCAGCACTAGGGGAACCCCGTGTTCCACTGCTGCGACATGGAGAGACACCACTAGTGAACTGTGGACTCCGGTCCATTCTTTTACATCTGAAATACAACCTACTGCAATCATTGTTCTCTTTCATTCTCTGCAAACAAACATCTTTTTCCATACAACACTTCTAATCCTTTGTTTTCAGCAAGCCGGTGAGATTGACACCCTCACTTTGCCCCAACGAATTAGTGAGGGTGTCAATCTCACCGTCTTGCTGAAAACAAAGGATTAAAAGTGTTGTATGGAAAATGATGTTTAATTGCAGAGAATAAAAGAGAACAATGATTGTAGTAGGTTTATTTCAGATGTAAAAGAATGGACCGGGGTCCACAGTTCACTAGTGGTGTCTCTCCATAATAAATAACTAACATGCTGGGTAAACAAATTACAGCTGGGCAATTGACAATATTGAAAAGTGCATAACATGCATGTGCAAGTTGTGGTGTCTACTATGAGATTCATTTGGGCATTACGACAAAGTACACAGACCGCTATCCAGCATGCATCTGTGCCTAAATAGTCCACCTTCAGGTTAGCATCCGCACCCCTTCCAGTATTAAGTTGCAAGCAACAGACAATTGCATTAAGTAAAGTGCATAATGTAAACAACACATTCATCCTTAGACAAAGCATCATTAGGTTACCCCTAGTGGCAACACACATCCACAACCTTAGGGTTGCTGTCACTCCCCAGATTAAATGGAGACTGAACCCACTATCTAGCATAAATACTCCCTCTTGGAGTCACAAGCATCCACTTGGCCAGAGTATCAACAAGCAACGGAGAGCATGCAAGATCATAAATAACATAGACATAATATTCAGTATTCAACTTGACATAGTATCAATATTCATCGGATCCCAGCAAACACAACATGTAGCATTACAATAAGATGATCTTGATCATGATAGGCAGCTCACAAGATCTAAACATGATGGCACAAGAGGAGAAGACAACCATCTAGCTACTGCTATGGACCCATAGTCCAAGATGAACTACTCACACATCACTCCGGAGGCAGGCATGGCGATGTAGAGCCCTCCGGTGATGATTCCCCTCTCCGGCAGGGTGCCGGGAAGAGCTTCAGAACCCTCCCGAGTTAGGGTTGACGGCGGCGGCGGCTCTGGAACTTTTCGTGGAAATTGACTCGGGTGTTTAGGGTTTTCCCGAAAGGCAATTTATAGGCGAAGGGGCGTCGGTGGAGGCCCGTGGCCTCCTCACCACGTGGCGGCGCGGCAGAGTGGGACCGCGCCACCAGGTGGTGAGGCGGCCCACGCCCCCCTTCGTCTCTCCTTCGGACTCCGTGTACGTGTCAGAAAAATAGGGACTTTGGCTTTTGTTTCGTCCAATTCCGAGAATATTTCCAGAACAACTTTTCTGAAACCAAAAACAGCAGAAAACAGGAACTGGCACTGTGGCATCTTGTTAATAGGTTAGTCCCAGAAAATGCATAAAAATGATATAAAGTGTATATAAAACATGTAGCAATTGGCATAATATAAGCATGGAACATCAGAAATTATAGATACGTTGGAGACGTATCAAGCATCCCCAAGCTTAGTTCTACTCGTCCTCGAGTAGGTAAAACGATAACAACAAAATAATTTCTGAGGAGACATGCTTCACACAATCTTGATCAAATAATATTGCAAGGCTCATGTCATGAATGAAGTGACTCAAGGCAATGGTCTATAGTTTGCTAACAAATAGATAAAGAGTAAACAACTGAATCATATAAGCAAAAACTTTTCATGAATAGTACTTTCAAGACAAGCATCAAAAAGCTTTGCATAAGAGTTAACTCATAAAGCAATAGATTCTAAATAAAGGCATTGAAGCAACACATAGGAAGATTTAAGTTTCAGCAATTGCTTTCAACTTTCAACATGTATATCTCATGGATATTGTCAACACAAAGTAATATAACAAGTGCAATAAGTAAGCATATAAGAATTGATGCACACAAAGTTGACACAAGTGTTTGCTTCTGAGATAGAAAGAGTAGGTAAACTGACTCAACATAAAGTAAAAGAAAGGCCCTTCGCAGAGGGAAGCAGGGATTAAATCATGTGCTAGAGCTTTTTAAGTTTTTGAAATCATATAGAGAGCATAAAGTAAGTTTTTGAGAGGTGTTTGTTGTTGTCAACGAATGGCAGTGGGCACTCTATCCCCCTTATCACCCAGACTTTCAAGAGCGGCTCCCATGAAGGACGTTATTTCTACCCAAGGGTAGATCATCCCTCTTCTCTTTTGTTTACACATGCATATTTATAAATTGGTATGACACTCCTCCCAACCTTTGCTTACACAAGCCATGGCTAACCGAATCCTCGGGTGCCTTCCAACAATCACATACCATGGAGGAGTGCCTATTTGATAATGTTTAACATTTTGAAATTTGCTTTTGATAAATCATTGGCAAACATGTGAAGAGAATTAAAGTTATAGTTGTAATTAATTGGGACTGGGCACCCCATTTGCCAGCTCTTTTTGCAAAGTTATTGGATAAGCGGATGTATATGCCACTAGTCCATTGGTGAAAGTCTGTCATGAGTAAATGACAAGGTGATAGAGTAAACACAAACTTCCTCATGAGCTATAAAACATTGACACAAATAAGGAGTAATAAAGTTTTGAATAGTTTAAAGGTAGCACATGAAGTATTTACTTGGAATGGCAGGAAATACCACATAATAGGTAGTTATGGTGGACACAAATGGCATGGGTTTTGGCTCAAGGTTTGGATGCACGAGAAGCATTCCCTCTCAGTACAGAGTTTAGGCTAGCAAGGTTGTTTGAAGCAAACACAGGATATCAACCGGTACAGCAAGACTTACATAAAAACATATTGCAAGCATTATAAGACTCTACACTGTCTCCTTGTTACTCAAACACTTTACCAGAAAATATCTAGACCTTAGAGATACAAACATGCAAACCAAATTTCAACAAGCTCTACGGTAGTTCTCCACTAATAGGCTTTAACTACATGATGCAAGAGCTTAAACATGATCTACTTGAGAGCTCAAAACAATTGCAAAGCATCAAATTATCCAAGACAATGATCTACAAGAATGAGTATGTCTTTTCAATATACCATCTACCACATGTAGCATTTTCTGTTTCCAACCAAACACCAATCAACTTATTTCAACACAAACTCTCCAAATAATACAACAATGAAACAAGAGAGTACTTCTCTACAAGAACTAACAGCTCTGAACAAGAGATGCATGAAAAACAGGAGCTAAAAGCATTGCAGTAGCTAGTAAGAATACTCAACAAATATAAGTGAAGAATACGAGTATTCACATGAAAAAGCGGAGCGTGTCTCTCTCCCACACAAGAATGCTAAAAATTATTCAGAAAACAAAGCAAAAATAAAAGCACACAGACGCTCCAAGTAAAGCACATAAGATGTGAAAGAATTAAAATATAGTTTCACTAGAGATGACCTGATAAGTTGTTGATGAAGAAGGGGATGCCTTGGGCATCCCCAAGCTTAGACGCTTGAGTCTTCTTGAAATATGCTTGGGTGACCACGGGGGCATCCCCAAGCTTAGGCTTTTCACTCTTCTTGATCATATCATATCATCCTCCTCTCTTGATCCTTGAAAACTTCCTTCACACCAAACTCAGAGTAATTCTCATTAGAGGGTTAGTGCATAATCAAAAATTCACATGTTCTGTGATGACACAATCATCTCCAATACTTCTGGACATTAGCTACAGCCACTGATATTTTGTGGAGCAAAGAAATCCACTCAAACACAGTAAAAGAGAGAATGCAAAATAAAAGGCAGAATCTGTCAAAAACAGAACAGTCTGGAAAGACGAATTTTTTCGAGGCACTTAAGTTGCTCAGATGCGAAAAGTCAAAACTAATGAAAGTTGCGTACATATATGAGGATCACGCCTGAATTTTTTCAGAATTTTTGATTTTTCTGGAGTGCGTACAGCTCAAAACGGTGGACAGCAAAAATCTGTCTCTGCGCAGAAATCCAAATCTAGCATCAACTTTCTATTAGAGGCTTTACTTGGCACAACAATGCAATAAAATAAAGATACAAAGGAGTTGTTACAGAAGTAAGCAAACTCCAAGACTCAAAGAAAAGAAAAATTCAGAAATAAAAACATGGGTTGTCTCCCATAAGCGCTTTTCTTTAACGCCTTTCAGCTAGGCGCAGAAAGTGAAAATCAAGTGTTTCCAAGTGAAGAAGCATCCAAATCACAAAGCTTCATCTAAAACACAACTTGTCACAATAGGTACTTTAGGTATCCCTGAAGATGTTCCAATGTGTAAGTCACCATTAATTGTACTAAAGGTTTTATCAATTTTAAGCGCACTAGGAGCTTTGGCTTAGGCATCTTGGGAACATAAATGAACTTTTGCTCTTTCCCACAAAAGCTTCTCCCTCTTAGTTTTAAGAGAAGAAAAAGTCGAACTTAACGTTTCCATAGCCTCCTCTAACTCACCAATTCTATGATTTTGAGTATCATGAGTATTACTAGCCTCTAAAACAGCATTCTTTCATTGATGTTACTATTGATTCATTAGCCTTACTAACATTTTCAAGAAAATTTGGCAAGTTTTTCTCCATAGAATCCAACTTCTTTATAACATCTTCCAAAGTGATCTCAGTTTTAATATCTTTAGTAGGTGGTATCCCTACCAAACTTTCAATTAAATTGCAAGCTTCCAAAGCAGGAGTACCCAGAAAATTACCCCTGTAAGAGTGTCCAGAACATACCTATACCAGCTAGTGACACCAACATAAAAATTCTAAGAAGGATCAAGGTAGAATATTTTTAGTACATCTATGATGAGCATCACTTATCCTATACCAGGCATCTTTCAAACTTTCTCCCCCTGTTGCCTAAACGAACGAACTTCAACTTCAGGAGTATTCATTTTAGCAAAAACAAGACTAGGCCGAAATAACAAAATAAAAACAAGTAACTAATTTTTTTGTGTTTTTGATAAAGAGAGCAAACAAGCAAAATAAAAATAAACTAAGCAAGACAATAACAAAGTAAAGAGATTGGAAGTGAGAGACTCCCCTAACAGAAGGCTTGATCTCCCCGGCAGCGGTGCCAGAAAACTTGCTTGATGCGTGTAAACCACACGTTCGTTGGGAGACCCCAAGAGTAAGGTTTGATGAGTGTAGCGCAAGTCTTCCCTCAGTAAGAAACCGAGGTTATCAATCCAGTAGGAGGTGAAGACACTTCTGAAGGTGTCAACGGTGTCAGAAAACTTGGCGTCTTGGGGAGTGCAAGAAGTCCTGACGGTTGACTTGGAACCTGCACACAAGACAATCAAACTACTTTGCCCCAACGAAACAGTGAGGGTGTCAATCTCACCGGCTTGCTGAAAACAAATGATTAAAAGTGTTGTTTGGATAATGATGTTTAATTGCAGAGAATGAAAGAGAACAATGATTGTAGTAGGTTGTATTTCAGATGTAAAAGAATGGACCGGGGTCCAAAGTTCACTAGTGGTGTCTCTCCATAATAAATAACTAACATGCTGGGTAAACAAATTATAGCTGGGCAATTGACAATATTGAAAAGTGCATAACATGCATGTGCAAGTTGTGGTGTCTACTATGAGATTCATTTGGTCATTATGACAAAGTACACATACCGCTATCCAGCATGCATCTGTGCCTAAATAGTCCACCTTCAGGTTAGCGTCCGCACCCCTTCCAGTATTAAGTTGCAAGCAATAGACAATTGCATTAAGTAAAGTGCATAATGTAAACAACACATTCATCCTTAGACAAAGCATCATTAGGTTACCCCTAGTGGCAACTACACATCCACAACCTTAGGGGTTGCTGTCACTCCCCCAGATTAAATGGAGACTGAACCCACTGTCTAGCATAAATACTCCCTCTTGGAGTCACAAGCATCTACTTGGCCAGAGTATCAACAAGCAACGGAGAGCATGCAAGATCATAAATAACATAGACATAATATTCAGTATTCAACTTGACATGGTATCAATATTCATCGGATCCCAGCAAACACAACATGTAGCATTACAATAAGATGATCTTGATCATGATAGGCAGCTCACAAGATCTAAACATGATGGCACAAGAGGAGAAGACAACCATCTAGCTACTGCTATGGACCCATAGTCCAAGGATGAACAACTCACACATCACTCCGGAGGCAGGCATGGCGATGTAGAGACCTCCGGTGATGATTCCCCTCGCAGCAGGGTGCCGGGAAGAGCTTCAGAACCCTCCCGAGTTAGGGTTGACGGCGGCGGCTCTGGAACTTTTCGTGGAAATTGACTCGGGTGTTTAGGGTTTTCCCGTCAAAGGCACTTTATAGGAGAAGGGGCGGCGTCGGTGGAGGCCCATGGCATCCTCACCACGTGGCAGCGCGACAGCATGTGGGACCGCGCCACCAGGTGGTGAGGACGGCCCACGGCCCCCTACGTCTCTCCTTCGGACTCCGTGTACGTGTCAGAAAAATAGGGACTTTGGCTTTTGTTTCGCCCAATTCCGAGAATATTTTCCAAAACAACTTTTCTGAAACCGAAAACAGCAGAAAACAGGAACTAGCACTGTGGCATCATGTTAATAGGTTAGTCTCAAAAAATGCATAAAAATGATATAAATTGTATATAAAATATGTAGCAATTGGCATAATATAAGCATGGAACATCAGAAATTATGGATACGTTGGAGACGTATCAAGCTGCCCGGTCTGCCTCTACCACCTGCTGCATCTTGAGCAGCAATGTCGCCGTCACCAAGAAGGGGGCGGCGCAAGCCGAAGAGGCTTCCCATCAAACGCCCCGCCGCATGTAAGGGCGGCAGATCGAATGCTATGCGCCGGCGAAACTAGAAGCCTCGGCCGGCTCAGCCGAGGCTACAAGACGTTCCTCAAGGCCGGAGCCGACGCCCTGGCCGTCGACGGGAATAGCAGATGAATTTTCCTGCGCCGAATCATTGAGGCATGCAAGTCTCTTGATGATTCCGGTGCTTGGTTCGCATCTTCTCTCCCTTCGACATGCCATGAAGCGGGGCATGAAGCAGCATCTGTCTCCCCACCGGCAGGCCATGAAGCGACAACTCTCTCCCCGCCGGCACGTGTAGTGGTTGGCTAGACGCCGTAGCGTGTAGCTGGTACTGGCTTAGTTTACTTTAGTTTGTTAAATCTCGTTTAAATTCGAAATTGTAAGTTTGTTAAATCTCGTTTAAATTCCGCCGGAGTTTTAATAAAAAAATTTGGGGGTGCCTGTTTGGGTGCACCGCTGTGGGCAGCCTCCAAATCTCGGGCGGACACATGTCCGGTACCCCCCCCAATGGGGCCTCCATTGGGGGTTCGGGACACGAATTTGGAGGCCCCTGGTGGAGATGCTCTTATGTTCTTGCCTCCTGCAACTCAGCCGTCGAAAGTCAATTGTTCACGACTTCACATGTGTTTGCAAGTGCGCACTCGTATGAACATGACTCTTATTCGTATTTGAACAATGTCAGTACATACAAGAATAAAGCACCGGGACCGGACGGGTTCCCTACTGAGTTCTGCCAATTTTTTGGGGACATTCTAAAACCGGATTTAATGAAATTGTTTGAAAGCTTCGAGAAAGGGGAACTACCACTTTTCATTTAAATTATGGTAATATTATTCTTCTGTAAAAAAAGAGAGAATGTCGTCCATCCAACAATACCGGCCTATTTGTCTTTTAAATGTTAGTTTCAAAATCTTTACTAAAGTCGGTACTAATAGAGTAATGGGGGTGGCACATAAGGTGATCCGACCAACCCAATCCGCCTTTATGCCAGGGGGTCACATTCTAGACGGGGTGTTGATTCTACACGAGACCATTCATGAACTTCAAAGGAAGAAATTGGATGGTGTGTTGCTAAAAATAGATTTTGAAAAAGCATACGACAAGGATCAGTGGCCTCTACAACAAGTCTTACGTATGAAGGGCTTTAATCCTAAGTGGTGTAGCTGGATCAAAAAAATTGTTAATCGTGGAAGTGTTGGTATTAAGGTTAATGATGACCTAGGTCATTATTTCCAAACTAAGAAAGAGTATGGTCATGTAGAAGGATTGATACCACATCTTGTAGAGGGAGGGGTGTCAATTCTACAATACGCTGATGATACTATCCTCTTTATGAGTCATGACTTAGAAAAGGCTTTAAATATGAAGCTCCTTTTTGTGTATGTTTGAACAACTATCGGGTTGAAAATAAACTATCACAAGAGTGACGTATTCTATTTTGGGAAAGCGAAGGAGGTTGAGGAACAATATAGGAGTATCTTTGGATGTGAGTCTGGTTCCTTCCCTTTTACATACTTGGGTATTCCCATTCATTGCAGGAAGTTGAAAAATGGGGAGTGAAAACCTTCAGAAGATAGGTTTGAAAAAAGCTAGCTAACTGGGTTGAAAAATTATTGTCTTACGGAGACCGGTTGATTCTAATCAATTCAGTCCTAACTAGCTTACCATGTTCATGTTATCATTCTTTGCGATACCTAAAGGGGTACGCAGAAGAATGGATTATTTTAGATCAAGATTTTTTTGACAAAGCGATGGCCATAAAAGGAAGTATAGACTAACTAAATGGAACATCATTTGTCGGCCAAAAGAGCAGGGGTCTTGGTATTGAGGATGTAGAGTAATCTTTCTTTTGTTATGCAAGTGGCTTTTCAAACTTGTGACAGAAGAGGGTGTTTGGCATGAGCTAATACACAATAAGTATTTACACTCCAAATCTCTATCCCAGGTTAAAATGCAATCTCATGACTCACCCTTCTGGAAGGGCCTCATGAAAGTCAAAGCGGATTTTTTTGTCAAAGGATCTTTTGGTGTTAGTAATGGTGTAAGTGTGCCGTTTTGGGAGGATACATGGTTGGAGGACAAGCCCCTTTCGAATCAATACCCGTCCCTTTACAATATTGTTCACTATAAAGAAGTTTCAGTGGCTTCTGTTTTGGGAATGATCCTCCTCCTAATATAAGTTTCAGGAGAACTCTAACCGGGGATAGATGGCTGCATTTGGTTAACTGGTTAATGGGCAGTCATTTGACGGTCGAACGTGATAATACTAGGTTTCTACGTAAATATATTTGGAAGATGAAAGTGCCACAAAAAATTAAATTTTTTATGTGGTTCCTTATGCGTAAAGAAATTTTAACTAAAGACAACCTTGCTAAGCGGAACTAGGATGATTCTAAAAAATGTTGTTTTTATAATCAAGAGGAGATGATTCGGCATTCATTTATATAATGTCCCTTAGCTAAGAAGGTTTGGCGTATTGTTTTCTTGGCTTTAAACTTGCAGCCCCCTAATAGTACAGATAACTTGTTTGACAATGGTTAAGGGGTGTTGATAAAAAAGAGAAAGTTCATATCCGAGTGGTGTATGTGCTTACTCTGGGCTATATGGAACATACGCAACGATTATATCTTTAACAATGCAAAAACATTTTCCTTCTTGCAGGTTATACCTTTAACTACCACTGGATCCGTACGTGGTCTTACCTACAGCCCACAGATCACTGCTGTCGGGGGCTACCCCCGGGTAGGGTCATGATATGGTAGAAGCTATGCCTAGATGTGGGCTAGGTTACAGTAAAAGCCGACATACCTGAACCTCAGAAGTGACAGAGGTATAATGCCGGAACAAACCGACATAGGCAACCGAGGTAACCCGGGCCAGAAGGGACTGAGGTATCGTGCTGGTGCAAACCGGCATATACTAACCGAGACGTATAGTAACCGACATCTCTATGTCGGTATCTTCTTGTTTTCTGTTATGTGCAGGAAGAGATAATCACAAATGGAGTCGGATCAACCGAGTTGAGGTATCCATGTGTCGGAGAGCCGTCAGTGCTCCTGACACCTCCCGCCTGACACGGGAGCGCCTGGCACGGAAGCGCCTGACACGGGAGTGTGCAGGGGAGCGAGGTGACAGGCCTCACCTAACCGCTGACCGCGGGACATCCGGGGAAAAGGCTACGAGGTAGGCATGTCCTGTCCCTAGCAGAGGGTACATTCTAGTTGTACCATTGTGCTGCAGGGGATGGGCATGTCACGTCCTGTCTCTGAGAGGAGTACCAACATGACATACCGTTGGCATGGCTACAGTGCACCGAGAGGGGCATTTCTGTAACTCAGTTAGCCTATAAATAGGGCTTCACCCCCTCCTGCACGAGGGACGATACCCTGAGACTCTTTTCCCCTTTGCTTCATCTTCTTCGTTGTACCCTCCTCCATTGTTGAGACATACAGCTCGAGGAGCACCATTGTATTTGTGAGACATCGATATACACAGAGAGGCAGGCAGGAGTAGGGGTGTTACCTCCTCACAAGGGCCCCGAACCTAGGTAGATCGTGTGTGTTTGTGTGTTTGCTTGTTCATCTGTGTGCGCTCCTCAGCGCGCTAGCCCTCTCCCGGATCCACCAGCGTCCATCGGCCCCCACCTTAAGCCATCCCATGGCATCTGCCGTGATACCACCACGACAATTGGCGCCCACCGTGGGGCCGATAGCGGTGCTGGCTGGTGTGATCATCACGGGTTTCATCATCGACTCCGGCGAGCGCGTCATCTTCGGGCTCATCTGCAAGCTCGGGTCGCTGAACTTCATCAGCGACAATGCGGGATGCTTTGGCAGCAAGCCATTCCCGACGAACGGCTGCCTCATCAGCTTCGACACCTTCCTGACCTACGTCGCCACCGAGGTTGTCTGCAAGTACCCCAAGTAGGTGCTTGTGGCCGAGGATCCTCCTGCTATCTGTGCAGCTCGCGGCCGGTGTATCGATCGCCCCAGGAGCTGTGCCGAGGTAATGATGACCGGGCCTGTGGATGGTGCTGGCAAAGGCAATGCCGGCGGGCCTGCCACCAAATCTGCCCGTACGGCGAAACCTCCACTGGAAGGGGAGGAGCACCTTCGCGCCAGTACATCCAATGTGCCGGTCAGGCCAGCTCCTCTAGAGGAGATCATCGAGAAGTTGGCTGTGTCGGTATCTACCGGGATAGATGCAGTCCTTGCAGCTGCCGAGTTAGAGGCGTAGTGCCTCAAGCTGCACCAAGAGGCCATTGAGGTGGCCGAGATACAGAGAGATTTCGGCATATCTCTCCGTGAGTACAATGCAGCTCATGGGTTAACCCCGGTAGCTAATCACCCTAGCCGGGTAGAGGAGGTGCGTAGGAGAGGCAAAGGCCTCAATGCTGAGATTGCTAGAGATGGTAGATCTAGTTCTAGTAAAACTCCTAACCATATGACGGTTGAAAAACCGAAGTATAGCTCCCCTGCTAAGACTCTTAGAGCTACCGAGGCAGCAAGAGCCGAGTTATCTGGTTTATCCGGAGAAGCTCATCGTAAGCAGCAGGACCGAGTTAATGAACTAATCGGTGTTGCTAACCGACAGAACGAGGCCTTTCGCAAGGCTAATCCCGGTGCTGTGGGTCCTAGATAGTTCACTCGGCCAGGGCAGCTAGTGAAAAATCTAGGGGGCAAGCTTCGTCTCCGCATGATGGTGGAGGTCGTGACCGGAGTGTGAACTCCGGTAAGAATAAGCAGATGCTAACATATGATCCGGAGTACGTCGGAAAACAGTTAGCTGGGCAGGCCAATGTTGGCCGAGGTAAAAGTAATCCCGGTCCGGGCAACCCGACTGTCGGGAATGTTAACTCGGCTGGCCGAGGTCACCCACCTCGGTATCCGGTGCAGAGTCCGGTGCAGAATCAGCCTCGGCAGCAGCAGAGTCTCGAGCATCTGCAGCAGCCACAGGGTGTTGGCCATGCGGTCAACCGATATGATGATGGTAACTTGGCTATGGAGAGAGCCGGGTATCAGAGATATGAGGGTGCACTGGGATCCCGGTTGGGACCTCGCCAGTTGGCGCCGAATGATGCACGCTACAAGTTGGACAGAATCTATCTGTCCGAGATGTTGGAAGAGCAAGGCCCAGCTGGCCCTGCATGCTTCGGACCTCGGATCATGAGGGAACCACCGGTGCCGCACTTTCAGTTGAGCCGAGGTGCAAAGACATATGATGGCAGCACCAAGCCGGAGGACTGGTTGACGGATTATGTGTCGGCAGTGCACATTGAGGGAGGTAACCGCCGATGGGCGGTGAGATATATCCCGCAGATGTTGGAAAGGTCAGCCAGGATCTGGATGAACAACTTGAGAGAGGGCAGTGTCGACTGCTGGCTGGACTTCGAAGAAGCTTTTGTTAGCAACTTCTCCAGCACAGACAAGAGGCCCAACCGTCCTCAGCAGCTTGCCATGTGCAGGCAGAGGGATGATGAGACCGACCGAGATTACTTAACTCGGTGGAGTACTGTTCGCAATTCCTGGTTTGCGCAAGGATGCCGACGTGGCTCCATGCTCTGGCAGAAGCTGGAAAGAGAAATGCCGGCCACTTTGGCCAAGACAATCCGGATCGCGGATTGCTATGCACTCGGTGACCCGACACAGCCTTTACTGAACTCGGTTGAGCCGAGTAGAAGATACCCGGTGAATAACAGACTCGGGCCAGTCAGGCAGAACGATCGCCAGGACTTCGGCAACAAGAGGAGAGAACCGGATTACCGGTATGGCTCAAACCAGGTTGCTGCAGTGAACCAAGACCAGCCAGATGCCGGCAGTAACCAGCGTCCGAAGAACAGTGGCCCTGCATGGGGCCAGAATCAAGAAGGGAAGAAGCCATGGAGTGACCAGAAGCAGTCCTTCACTTATGAGGCTATGTTGGATGGACCTTGCAGCTTCCACACCCAAGACATCCGCAGGCCAGCGAACCATACAACTCGGCAGTGCAGCTGGTATCAGCGCACAAAGGGGAAGGAACCAGAGCAGGAGGAAATCAGGGGGGCACCTCAGAGAATTCCGTTGAGGCAAAACTTACCGCTCACCGGGGCAAATGCTATCCCGGTGAATCCGCCTGCTCAGAGGCAAGCAGATCTGAAACATGTGAATCAGGTGAATGTCAGAGGGAACAACAACAACGCTGGTCCCAGCAGGTAGGGAGAGTACCCCTAGGGAGATTACAGAGAAGCTCATCAGAGTTATGTGGTCTTTGCGACCAAGCCAACTGACAAGAAGAGCTTGCATCGGCGTGCACTGGTGGTGAACGCAGTTATGCCGGCGATGCCGAAGTATATACACTGGTCCGAGCAAGAGATCAGTTGGAGCAGAAGGGATCATCCCCGAGTTATGCCAACTCTGGGAGGTTATGCTCTAGTGGTGGATCTGACATTTATTGGGCCCACCATCAATGTCCGGTTCACCCGAGTTCTCATTGATAATGGGAGTGCTATCAATATCATGTACCGAGACACCATGGTGAAGATGGGTATCTCGATGAACATGCTGCAACCGAGTAGCATGACCTTCCATGGCATAGTGCCGGGTGTATCATGTGCGCCCATGGGCAAAATCTGGGTTGATGTGCTGTTTGGCACCAAGGACAATTGCAGAACTGAAAGCATCCAGTTCGAGGTAGTGGACCTCAAGAGTCCATACCATGCATTGCTTGGTAGGCCCGCACTGTCCAAGTTCATGATATCGACCCATGTGGGTTACCTCAAGATGAAAATGCCGGGTCCTAATGGCATCATCACCATCTCGGGTGATTACAAGCGTGCACTGGAGTGTGCCTCGGCTGGATCATGCTTGGCCGAGTCTATGATCATTGCTGCTGAGAAGAAGAAGATACACGAGGTGGTGGCGCTGGCTCAATCCGCGCAACTCGGTATGCCGGGTATGGCTAACCCAGAGCGGAATGTGAACTTTGAGGTGCCAAAGGAGACCAAGAAGATCAATGTTGACCCGGCATTCCCGGAGCACAACGTCATCATCGGTTCCGGGTTAACCGAGAAATAGGAAAGCGAGGTCAGTCACTTCCTCCGTGAGAATCGGGATATCTTTGCATGGTCAAATCAGGACCTACCAGGTGTTCCGAGGAGTTGGCTGAGTACTCTTTGTTCGTCAGTCCGGACATGAAGCCTGTGAAGCAACCGACACGACGTCTCTCGGATGAGAGAAGAAAAGTGGTGGGAGATGAGCTGGCCAAACTGCTTGCGGCTGGTTTCATCATGGAAGTGCTGCACCCGGACTGGTTGTCTAACCCGGTCCTGGTAGAGAAGAAAAAGGATGAACCTTTGGTGGCCAAGGTGTGGCGCATGTGTATCGATTTCACGAATTTGAACAAGGCATGTCCTAAGGATCCATTCCCGCTGCCTCGGATTGATTAAGTGATCGATTCCACAGCCAGGTGTGAGCTGTTATCCTTTGTAGATGCGTATTCTGGTTTTCACCAGATACCTTTGAATCCTGTTGATCAATTGAAAACTGCTTTTATTACCCCTTATGGGGCTTATTGCTATCGTGTCATGACCTTTGGCTTGAGAAATGCCAGAGCTACTTATCAGAGGTGTATGCAGAAATGTTTGCATGAGCAAATAGGCAAAAATATGCAGGTGTATGTCGACGATGTCGTCATAAAAACTAAAGATAAATCCACTCTGATTGATGATCTCCGAGAGACGTTCATAAACTTGAGAAAATACCGGATGAAACTTAACCCGGATAAATGTACATTCGCTGTGCCGGCAGGCAAGTTACACGGTTTCCTCGTGTCGAGCCGAGGTAAACCCGACAAAAATCCGTGCTATCGAAAGCATGAGGTTACCGACATGTCTCAAGGACGTGCATAAATTCACTGGATGTTTGGCATCCTTGAGTCGGTTTGTTAGTAGGTTGGGAGAAAAGGCATTGCCTTTGTATCAGCTCATGAAGAAAACCACTCATTTGTGTGGACCCCGCAAGCGGATGCGGCGTTCAACGAGTTAAAAAAGATGCTAACAACTGCACCAATACTGGCCTCACCATTACACAAAGAGCCGATGTTGCTCTACATTGCAGCCACAAACCGAGTTGTGAGTGTTGTAGTGGTGGTGGAGAGAGAAGAAGAGGGCAAAACCGTGCAGAGGCCGGCGTCGTGGGTTTGTCACGTCAGGTGTCATGGATGACTTCGTAGGTGTGGGATTACGCGAGTCAAGCGTCTCCGAGCTAAGGATCGCAGGGCACGAAGAAGACAATGTTTTTTACCCAGGTTCGGCCCCTCAATGTGAGGTAAAGACCTACATCCTGCCTATCCTAGATTGGTATTGATATGAACATGGTGTTACAAGGGGTTGACGATCGATGTGTCGAGTCGCCTATCTCTGGATGTATGAGAACATCGCTTTTAGGTCCCGGAGTCCACCTTATAAAGATGGTGCCTCCCCGGGTTACAAGGAAACTTGCGTGTTAAGGAAAGATAAGCCGGAGTCCTACTTGGCGACTAAGTAATGTAATTTCGTGTCTTCCAAGTTATGTCTTCTCCGGTCTTCTAGATCCTTCCTCATGAACTTGAGTCGGCCCATATTTGTGTAAGCCCAATAGTGGTGCGACTCTAAATGAGACGCGCTTTGCTTGAATAAGTCGCGGGATAATTATTCCCCCGACATTAGCCCCCAACTTCCGGGTGATCCGTAGAATCAGGCGGAAGATTCTGTCTAGATGATGATCTCGCGGGCTTGCATATGTAGTTCTTGCCGACTTGTCGATGTTGCACTTGGCGACTCGCTGATGATGAGTCGCGAGCGTAGCAGCTTATTGAGCCGTTGCTATTTGAACACTTTTGTTTAGTCGCATTGAAACTGCAGAATCGCGGTAAGTTCTCCGCGAAAATTATATAAGGTGTCGACGAAGCATTGGTGAAAACCACCTTTTCCTGCTGAATGTAAGACTGAGCTGAAATCATAAGAACTAGCGGGGTGGCCCGCGCATTTTGCACGGCTAGCATATCGATTCGATGTTTTATCCGATAGCTACAAATTTAATCCTTCGAGAGGACTTTAGTATTTTTTTAAAGAGTAAATGAATTTTAAGTTTCAATATGCTTATAGATTTTTTCTTTGTTTTTTTCTCAAACTCACATAAATTAGCCGTGGCTTATACTTTCACTTTGTTTGATTTTTATTATGTTAGTGTGTACAACAATATATTTGAACATGTTCTATTTTTTTACAATTGAGAATTTATAATTAAGTTCTATTTTTAATTTTCACATGTAGCCCCTTTGTTGCGTTGACTTTTAAAAAATACATCTCTTTACCCAGATTACTTAGCGCAATATTGTTATTTTTTCTTTTTTTTTCATTCAGTTAATTGTATTTAATCTATCCATTAATTTTCTCATGACGTACATATTTCAGCGTTGTACCAGGACTGTACACAATTCGATGACCGAACCCATGAAAAATCCCATTTCTCCAATATATTTCAGGCCATGCTAACACCTACATCTAATTTACGATAGACTGGAAGAATTTTTAAAATCGGAAGAAAAAAATTCTGTAAGTGTACATACACAAATAAGGTGTGTATGGAATAAGAAAGTACTATGTTGTGATCATGTATTTGGTCATATTACCATGCTCAGGCACTTTCCAAAGCTTCTTTCAGTTTCAGAGAAAACAGTAAGTATGAAACAAAGAGAGAATGCTAGACTTGATCTAGATATGAATTTACATAACGTCCTTTTAAGATTATTCAAAGTAGATGAGGCGCGTTGCAAATGTATTTCCTGAAATTTCAAAATAAACTTTGAATAATTAGCAGTCCAGAAGAATCATGATAATTAGATTTGAAAAAACATGCTGGTTCAGAGTATGTTGGTTAATTCGATGCGAATTCGCATGATAAATTAAACCTTAATAAACAGAACCAACTATATCTTATAACTCCACAATTGACAATTAGACGTGATATAATTCCACAATTAGTTTCACTTCTTATAACACTGCGACATCAGATCAAACAATGAAAGCGTACATTCTTAGTAACTACTAACCTGCAAAATCAAGCTGTGCAGTAACTTTAGTCCACGAATGCAACAAAGAAAATTGCAGACCTACACTATTCCATGAATTGTGTATACTTCCATTTTTACAACGGACTGCTGACCAAGGACTTGCAGGCTGCAGCTAAAAATCAGAGCTGGGAGCAAGAAAAATAATGCAACCTTCTCCCCTACAAAATTGACTCTTCTTATTGAAATACTATATATATAATATGAGGCCTACGTGAGCATGGGCACCACGGACCAGGGATGACCTGATTCTTTTAGTCACCACTGCGCATTCATCTTAACTAAATATGATTTAAAAATGATTCACTGATGGAGAGAAAACATCAGCGCTTTGTGTGTTTGATATTTGCTGGCATCCAAGTGTTGATCATATTAACAACTCAAGAGATGATTATTGGCTGCTCTTATAACTCCGGATTTCCAACTATCCAAAACTTCCTCCCACTCTATATCTCGATGCCTATTTTGATAAAAAAAATCAGCATAAAAATATAGACATAACCTTCCGAAAGAATGTTCAGTGTTTTTTCTCTTCCTGATCTTATACACTAACTCGAGAAAGTTCCATAAATCTGTTGATCGTTAATCTCTTTTATCTTTTTCTTGGGTTAATAAATCAATTATAAGTTTCAATAGATGGAATAATGGGTTGGATGAATATATCAGCATACTATAGAAATTGATAAGAAAGAGCATCACCTCAATTCTTAAGTTGCACTTCTTCTCATGTAGATTTGGCACCAGCCTGTCAAGCAAAAAGAAAATTCATGTCAATAACAATTCCTAAAATCTGAAAGTACATACAGTAGATAAATTTCAGTGTTTTTCTTTTTCTTATGATAATTTACGAACGTAGCGATCAGTGCGTGCGCAGAAATACATACCACATGTTTATGACATCCCTCAACTTCGTCCTCACATACTGTTAATTCTGATTGACCACGGTTCTATACCTGAAACAATGACATAATTAGGAAGTGCTGGGCGCCAAATAATTTCTCCAACGTCAAGGATGCAGTGCAAGTGTTAAAACTCTCATCTAAATCCACCGTGTATCTCTGGCACAACATAAGAAGAAAATGTTTTGGTCGGTATTTCATTGAGCACCTAACAAAAACAAATAAGTGTAAAACTTGAGAACGCAGCTGCATGCAATTAACTCCTAAAAGGTAGTAAGTCGTGGATTAGGAGTCGAGCAGTAACAAAGGAACTAACCATCAAAAATTAATTATGCAATGCACTGGCCTGATATAGAACCCATGCCAATTGTCAATAAAAGAACCGGTTCCATGAATAATTGATTATCAGACACCTTAACACCTTTTTCAGGTCAAGGGGATCACCTGGATCTGAAACAGGACTACCGAAGTATACATTGAGCTTGTCTAAGATCAGGATATGGTTCCAGAGCCGAGTAATGGGCGTCGGCCATCCCTAGCTGCGGTGGTCAGATGCAGAAACTTGGCGTCTGCGAAACAATGGGAGGAAGATACTCTCTTCTTTGCCTACCTGCTGACCCAATCGAAAATTCAGAAGCAGGTAAGTGAATCAATTCAGGTCAAGAGATCGGAAGTGCACCTGATTTCGCCGCGACAATACATCACGAACGATCTGCTGCGAGACTCATACTGGATTAGTGGGACCTGGTCAATCTGCTCCCTGGTATAGCTGATGGTCGATATACTCGGATGCTCCTGGCCGAGTACTTTCCAGCGAAGCTAGATTAGCAAAATTTAGATGCAAATCTAGCTGTAAAGAAAGACTTGATTGATGCCCTAGGTGCACTATGGTGGCCTCGATGTGAGAAGTAATGCCCATGACCCATGCAAACTGGCTACGTACGTGTATGGTAAATAATTGGGCCAGCTAAAAGAACGCACCGATGATGTCTAGATGAATGATTGCCGTCTGCATCGGCTAGATGAATGATTGCCATCTGCATAAGGATATGGGGTGTCTGGCGTCTATTCTCGTGCCCTCTTGGTCGCCGCCCACTGGCCGCCGGCAAAGGGCGATTTTTCTGGCGTGTGGCTGCAGGCGAAGGGCCAATGACCATCCAGGTCCGGCCGCTTGTGGCCTGCCGAGGTGCAGTTCCGGCGATCCGCGATTCGCGTGAACGCCTTCCTAGACGGTAGTCCCGATCGGCAATATGATCCTTGTCTTACCTGGGCATGGCCGCTACAGCTCGAGACCTTGCTTTGAAGATTTCGATCAGATCGAGCCGAGCAATTGCGCCCAATGGCGATTTCTTATTGATCCCTAGCTTGCCTAATCGAGTCCACGTGATGCCTACTCCCTTCGTGTCAAAAAGTAAGACTCTCTAGCTACTTACCACACACATGTATCTAGACATGTTTTAGTGCAAGATTCATGTGAATCTTGCACTAAAACATGTCTAGATACATGTGTGTGATAAGTAGCTAAAACGTCTTACTTTTTGACACGGAGGGAGTAGATTGTAAGCAGTCCGTGACGTACACGAATAGGAAATAAATGGCTAGCTAAGTTGTGCTTGCTTTTCTCCGTGATGGATCTCAGCCATTCAAATATCATAACGTAGAAGTTGATAAATCGCAACCGTCTATTGTTTGTTGTCTTAATAATATAATAGATAATAGCTTATGAGCATCAAGATATATCAGCCAAATGTGTATAAGGTGCTGAGTCATAGACATCGAAGCAGAAAAGACCATAAGCATAAATAAGCTGCTCAATCATTAAAGTATAATAATTTGTCAAGTTATCATGACAAGCCATCTGAGCGCATGTTGAATCATGGCGGCTCAAGGGTATATAGCCACTGATTGAATTAAAAAAGTTGTGAGTCGCTAATTTGACTCGCAGATGTATATATATATTTCCATGCACTGCAAAAAATGAGATATGCATATAAACATGATATATGAATATAATAAAGACCGCCGGATACTGGTGGATGTGTAGCCCCCGAGGGCCGAGTTGTATGCACGATCATGCTGCTCGGTACTAAAAAATATTACAAGTTGGACACAAATTTAATTGTCCTAGCCCTCAGGCATTAAGCAGGCATGATTTCATTATCCTGCTTGATGGCATATCGTTGCAATTTGATCCTGCAACAGATTGAGCAAATATTTTGCCGCAAGAAAATAATGATACTTGGAGTAGGGCAGAGCCGCATATAAACTCCAAACTGTGAAATATTAGTTGAGATGCTAGGATAAAAGATAATCCAAGTCAATATTCTAGATATAAATTAAGGAATCATCCTTAAAAATTCCACTTGATGTGGCTGAAATTAAATAAATGATGGCGGCTTGTACAGCGATATCAGGAATGATCATCCCAATCCGAAAAAATCTGGTCATGCCAGTTCAAACTTAATTGGCTGAGTTATATGTTCCTGAAATTCAAAAGGCAAAACCCCCGAGGAAGCAATGATATTAACTTGATGACAATATGTTAGCTTTGGTGGTTGGTAATAATTACGATAAAACGTTAGTACTCCGCATGATAGTATACGGTATCCTGCATGATAGCAAATTGTGACCTGCATGATTGCATACTATAATCTGCATGATAGCATAATGTACTTTGCATGATAGCATATTGTACGATGCATGATAGCATATGGTACTTGACTCAGTATTTCCCAAATCTAATGTGTGTTCAGGGTCGAGAACGGCCATGATAGGCAGCCATGATAGGCATTCAGACTCGATTGACGCCACACGCGGGTACTTTAGTCCTTCTGAATTATCTCTATTACCGTTAAGTAGGTCTTCGCGCGCTCAGTATTTCCCAGGTAAAAACGCGTGTTCAGGGTCGAGAGCGGCCATGATAGGCAATCAAGCTCGATTGACACCGCGCCCCAGTACTTTGCCCGCATAGTGCAAAGATACTTCTGACTTAAGGCGAGAATAACCAGATAATTGATTCCACGGGTCACTAATTTGACCCAAAATTGATACAACGGGTCACTGATTTGACCCAAAATTGATATGACGATGAGTCACTGGGTGACTCATAAGATGATGATTCGTTAGTAACTCATAAACTGATATAATGATGAGCTATATGCGACTCATAAAATGATATGAGAGGAAACCACTAGGCGACTCATAAAATGGTATAATGATAAGTCGGTGATGATATAATGATATAATGACAAGTCATGAAATATTAATGCATGAGCATGTAATGGCAATCTTTATATGACAAGATGCCCGTTTGCATGTGCAAATAAAATTTAATGCAAGCTGTAAATAGCTAGACTTTGATAAATGCAATGCGAGTTATAAAGAACTCTAATTTGACAAATGTATTGCGGGTTGTAAGAATCCCGACTTTGAGATCGAAGTGGATATAACTAAATCTCAAAAATAGATATAAATTAAAGTCCACGACATGATATAATATGAATCGCAAAGACATTAATAAGAGGCATAATAACCTAGATATGCAGCCCCCGAGATAAACTCGAAGGTGCCAATTAATCATATGAATAAAAGGCAAAGCTGTAAAATTTGGGCATGATAGCTACTTATCTTGTTTTTATTCTCCTGACGTTGATGACGCGGTCTGTTCCGCGGACAGTTGATAGCGACTCGTCAAAATTGAAGTAGGTCACGATGAGATTTTATATCAGTCACGGCGAGTCTTTGGAACAGCAGATGATCACGATGTTGACGAAGCCAATTATGCTCGTCAAGGCCGGACGTATGTCCGCGTCCAACTAATCAAGCCATTGAGCCGCTGTGATATGCCGCGCAGCGATAATTGCTGAAGTCAACGGTAGTAGCGCTGGTCATCAAAGTCTTGTGCTTTTGAAGTTATGTGCTGATCCATTTAGTCGCATGCTGATGAGGTCGCGTGTTGTTCTCTTCCAGCTCACGTGTGCTATCCATGGCTTGATGTAATATTCTTTTTAAAATCTGACACGACGCATCTTCCTTTTGCGCATGTAGACCATGTTTTTCCCATTGGACGTATCGCCGAAAGATCTTCTGAGTCGCCAATGCGACATGCACGCGCGAGGCAATGTTCATGAAGAGCCCGCGTTTTAGGTCGCGGCACTGAGGGCGAACGCTGATGTAGAGCCCCTTCGACTGATCCAAGTTGGCTCGCCGTGATTTTGAATTGAAGTCGGTTCTCACCGAAATATATTCTTTATTTACTCGACTAGTCCTGTGCAGGAGTGTGACTCGAGTTGCTTCTTTCTTTCTACTCCCTCCGTTCCAAATTAATTGACTTGGCTTTGTCTAAATACGGATGTAGCTATACTTGTATAGTATCTAGATACATTCGTTACTAGACAAATGCATGTCAATTAATTTGGAACGGAGGGAGTATATCTTTACGTTTGGCTTTCCTTGCATCCATCGGGTACGGTGCAGGCCTTTGCCTTTTTCTTTTTCCACCACGGGGAACTCGGTCACGTGGTAGCTACCAGAAGATTGATCCAATTCTAGCTGTCTCTTTTCAAAATAGGGAGCATATGTATCGGAGTATATTTCCATGCAAGGCAAGGGCAGCCATCCAGACTGATTTATTTATCCCTTTGCACGTGAGGTCTCCCTGCAACGCAATCCATGTGCGAGTCAAAGTGGACAGGTCTTTACGTGATAGCACCAATATTTTTCGATCTCCATGCTTTTCTGAGTCGCATATGACTTGATGACAAATCAATTTGTCGGCTGCCGTAGCTGGTTTTTTCCTTGCTGACGACGGAATTTCTGCGAGTCTTCGGTTTGGCGCGATTCGAGTTGCCATCTTTTTATTTCTTTCCAAGATTAGGGATCGCATATTACTTTCCCACTGGCCGGGGCAGAATCTGACTCGAACTCATACCCTGCACCAAAAGGAATCAATTTGGCTAGCGGCGGACTCTTCGTCAGCTTTAGCGTCCCAGGCTTTTGGATTGTAAGACGCCGATGTATACAGTGCTACCGGAAAACCTTTTGTCTGGTAGATCCGGTCTGTACCGAGAATCCACTGGACGTCGAACCCGGCGTATCTTCTTTGCGTCCCTTGAACTGAACCGCTACTTTGTAGACCATTGGCCGTGCGTCAGGGCAGTGTTGATGTCGAGCCACCGGACGCGTACGTGATGCGGCGAGTCACCGATGTTTGCTAGAGATTCTGTGAACTCGCCTGGATATAGAACACGCTGCAGTGCATGGGTTGCCGACGGAGATCTAACCGTTGGAATTTCCTCAAACTTCTTGGAGGGCTTTGAGATTGTATTCCGCAAGATTGCACTGGACGGATCTTCAAATTGATGTCTGAGTCGACCTTGATAATTGTTTTCCCAAAGTCGCGCGAAGTTCCGTCAGTTTTCGACAGGCCTTCAGTGTTTGAGTCGGCCACGGAGATCTAACCATTGGAATCCGATGTGCTTTGGACAGCTGCTAGGAAACTCGATTGCGCATCTTTCCACCGAAGGGATCGCCGAGATGAGTTTCGACCGCCGCCGGTGATGTCCGCAACACGGACGTTGCTGCTGTCCTGCAACCCGCGCGTGAGGGGCGTTGTCGAAGTTGAGTCCCGAATCCCGCGGTCGAATTTTTCCATGCTTTCTCCTCGAGTTTGAGCTAGATCTTGATGTAGATGTTCGACAATGAGATCCTCCGTCCCTGGCACAGATCCAGCGCGGAACGTGACGCTCTTGACCGCAGGCCCCACGGTGGGCACCAACTGTCGTGGGTTTGTCACGTCAGATGTCATGGATGACTTCGTAGGTGTGGGATTACGCGAGTCAAGCGTCTCCGAGCTAAGGATCACAGGGCATGAAGAAGACAATGTTTTTTACCCAGGTTCGGCCCCTCAATGTGAGGTAAAGACCTACATCCTGCCTATCCTAGATTGGTATTGATATGAACATGGTGTTACAAGGGGTTGACGATCGATGTGTCGAGTCGCCTATCTCTGGATGTATGAGAACTTCACTTTTAGGTCCCGGGAGTCCACCTTATAAATACGGTGCCTCCCCGGGTTACAAGGAAACTTGCGTGTTAAGGAAAGATAAGCCGGAGTCCTACTTGGCGACTAAGTAATGTAATTTCGTGTCTTCCAAGTTATGTCTTCTCCGTCTTCTAGATCCTTCCTCATGAACTTGAGTCGGCCCATATTTGTGTAAGCCCAATAGTGGTGCGACTCTAAATGAGACGCGCTTTGCTTGAATAAGTCGCGGGATAATTATTCCCCCGGCAGCCGGTATATTATTTGAGCGAGGTGATCTCGTTATCCAAGCAGAACTATCCTCACTACCAAGATGACATATGGTGTCTATTGGCAGCTAAGAAGTTGAAACATTACTTCCAAGAGCATTCAATCACCGTGGTATGTGAGGCTCCTATCTCGGAGATCATTGGGTGCAAAGATGCAACTGGCCGAGTAGCCAAGTGGGCCATCGAGGTGTCCCCTTACACTCCTCATTATGAAGAAGAGATGCCATTAAATCTCAGGCACTACCGGATTTCTTGGTGGATTGGGCCGAGATGCAATATGAGCCACCACTGTCTGGCTCAAATTGTTGGAGGATGCACTTTGATGGCTCCAAGACCAAGATTGGTTTGGGTGTCGGAGTAGTTCTTACCTCGCCGAAGCGAGATCAGCTGAGATATGTACTACAGATTCATTTTGCCGCATCTAACAATGTGGCCGAGTATGAGGCATTGGTCCATGGGCTCAATGTGGCCAAGGAAATTGGTATCCGCCGAATAGAGTGCTTCGGAGACTCGGATCTGGTAGTACAGCAAGTCTCGGGAAATTGGGACGCTTTGGACGCCAATATGGCGCTATTTCGGTTCCATGTCCAGAAGATCTCGGGATTCTTTGAAGGGTGCGAGTTCAAGCATATACCTCGGGCGGAAAATGAAGCTGCTGACGTATTGTCCAAACTGGGCTCATCTCGGGATCCAATTCCACCCGGATATCCTTGGAGCATCTGAGAAAGCCATCAATCAAACCATCTCTGGAATCCGAATCAATATTTATCCCGGCGAAACCAGAGTCTGGAGCTGTGCCCATGGACGTTGATGTCGGGTGCATTTGGGAAAACCCGGGACTGCCTGGCAGAACTCGAGGACTGGTCACTCAGTATCGGAGGAGGCAATGTCGGTAGCACCAATGGAGATATATGTCCCAGTCTTTCCTGTGTGTCCTGTGCCGGGATGGCACAACCCATGATAGCGTATATGATGGATGGAGTTTGCCAAGCAATGAAGTTGAGGCCAGGCAGGTGCAAAGAAGATCCAAGGTATACACCATCATCAACCAGGAGTTATACAAGATAAGTGTAACCAAGGTACTGCAGCGCTGTGTCGAGCCGCAGGAAGGGCAAGAGATGCTCCTGGAGATTCATCAAGGAGAATGTGGTCATCATGCTTCATCAAGGGCCCTGGTGGCTAAAGTATTCCGGCATGGATTTTATTGGCCCAGCGCTTTGAATCAGGCCGAAGATATCGTCCGAAAGTGTGAAGGATGTCAGAGATTTGCTAAGAAGACCCACCTGCCAGCTTCGGCACTCAAGACAATTCCAATCACTTGGCCATTTGTAGTTTGGTGTCTGGATATGGTGGGAGAGTTCAAACCAGCCCGAGGTAACATGACTCATATGCAGGTGAAGGTGGACAAATTCACCAAGTGGATCGAGGTGAAGCCAATCCGAAAGTGTGATGGTCACACAGCTGTGTCCTTTTTGAAGGACATCATTTTGAGATATGGTTATCCCCATAGCATTATCTCGGATAATGGCACTAACTTTGCTGTGGGAGAGTTTGCTCGGTTCTGTGCTGAAAAGAGAATTCGGTTGGACATAGCCTCGGTCGCACACCCAGAGGCCAATGGGCAAGTGGAGAGAGCAAATGTGTTGGTGTTGGCCGCATTAAAGCCCGATTGATTGAACCCTTGTTGAGAACTCCGGGATGCTGGATAGAGGAGATACCAGTAGTATTGTGGGGTCTAAGGACCACACCGAATCTCAACTGGATATACGCCATTCTTTCTGGTCTATGGAGCAGAAGCGGTCTTGCCAACCGACATGGAGTATGACTCGCCGAGAGTGGCGCTGTACACTGAAATCGAGGCAAAATAAGCTCGGGAAAATGATGTTGATTTGCTAGAAGAAGCACGAGAACTGACCTTGTCTCGGTCAGCTATATATCAGCAAAATCTCCGACGCTATCATAGCCGGAAGATCAGCCCTCGGGTATTCCGAGAGGGAGATTTGGTGCTGAGGCTAGTGCAGCGCAGTGCAGGCCGACACAAGTTGTCACCTCCATGGGAGGGACCATTCATTGTGAGCAAGGCTATACACAATGATTCGTACTATCTTATAGATGCACAGGCACCGAGGAAAAATGTAATGGACAAATCCGGAGAGGAAACCAAGCGACCATGGAATGTAGCTCTACTCCGTCCCTTTTACTCCTAAGGGAGCAGTGTATGGATCTCGGTTTCCTTTGAATGAAATGCCGGCACTCCGAGATGAAACTCGGGGACTGCCTTGTCCATATGCATGTGTTTTATCTCTGTTTTTTCTATGTTGTTCATATGTCGGGTGATTTTGTGACCTCGTTTCAAAGTTCAAGTAATGTATGCTATTTTGTTGTGATCTTGTGACTCGACTGACGAACGCCGAAATGGCAGTCAAGAGCAGAGGTTATGGTATATGGTAAACATGAAAATGGACTCGGGGACTCGGTTCTAAGATGATCCGACATATGTCATTTACTAACCCCGGTTTTTCATTCCTTTTACTTGTGTAGGATGACTCTGAATCATACCTCAAAATTTTACAAGTACTGTATGCTATAATTTTGGTCTTGTGACTCGACTGTCGAACGCTGAAATGGTAGACAAGAGCAAAGATGCTAAGTATAGTAAACAAGAAAGTAAACCCGGGGACTTGATGCAAAGTGATCCGGCATTAAGCCGTTTTCCTTAAGAGTAGCAAAATAGGAGTAGCACGGTGAAATACTTAAAAGTATAATTACATCTGCACCCGGCATTCCGGGATTTAATGGTTCATTTGATAATAAGTTCAGGCAGCAGCAGTAGAGGAACTGGGTCAGCGGACCCAGTCTCGGCAGCAGGAGAGAATTCGATTGTTGGAGCAGCCTCGGGTGTTGAAGTGGCCGCCGAGATACAGGCAGTATCGGATGCTGCTTCTGGAGGAAAGTCGGATCCTGGTTGCTTGGCAGTGTCAGCGGCTGCTGCATCGGTGGCAGTGTCGGGACCTTCAGCCTCGATCTCTTTGTCCAAGGCATCCTCTTCATCATCATCTTCCTCTTCATCATCCGAGAAATCATCTTCATCATCGAGTATGCCGACCCCGGAATGAAGTGTCGGGTCTGAGCGTAGCCAGCCATGAAGGAAGCTGCCTCTTTGCGGCGTTCGACCAGCACTGAATCTTCAGTCCATTGCGAGTTGGCACGCAGAGATTTCAATGCATTGAGATCGATCTCCTCATACCAAGATAGCACAAATGTCAGGGCTTGATCAGCTCCGGCGTGAGCTGCGGAGGATCTCCACTCTCGGACCCTGGTCTCGGCCCCCGACAGGCACTTGGACAATTCGTCGATGGTAACTGGAGGCCGAGATCCGGGCCACAGGGCTCCATAAGCTCGGATGCCAACGTCAAGGAGATCGGTACCAATGGCCTTCAGAGGAGAAATACGAGCACTCAGGGCCGTCGGGTGATCCTCAATGTCCCAGACCTCCGAGATTGGGCCAGCCTTGGCTCTTTTCTCTCGTGCCTTCTTGGTGATATTGGCTGCAGCAATCTGGGAGTGGACGAAGTGTTCTGAAGAGAGGAAAGCTGTTACCGAGTTAAGTTGTGTGTCGGCATATAGCTGATGTCGGTGAAAACAAAGGAAATGAGGAAAAGGATAGGGAAACTTACTGTCCATCTCACGGTTGAGCCGAGTAAGCTCGGACAACCAGCGACCATTGTTAGCCTTGAGGGCATCCAGTTCTTCCTGCGCCGAGGTAGCGTGAACCTTGGTCTCCTCGAGGATTTCCTTATGCTTCTGCGCAGCTTCCTCCCTCTGCATCAAGGCCTTCTCCATGCTGGCCTTCTCGCCCTGGACCCGAGCAAGTTCCTTCTGGAGCCGAGACACTTCGTCTCGTTACTTTTGGAGGGCAGTTGCATGCGCGGCGTCCTTGTTCTTCAGAGTCTCCAGCACCTGCTTGTAGGATTTCTTCAGTTTGTTATGGTCCAGGAGCAGCTTCTGGAACACCGAAGTCCGAGCGTTGGTGCAGTCCTGAAAAAAGCAAAGTGTTAGTATAGTTTTTTGAAGATTCACGCCGAGTAAAACTCGACAAGAATCTCGGGACTGGATGTCGGATTTTTTGAAGATTCATGCCGAGTAAAACTCGACAAGAATCTCGGGGACTGGGTGTCAGATTTTTTGAGGTTAACAATGGAAATTTTGTGAAGATTCGCGCCGAATGATCTTTACTCGGGCGAGGGTCGATCACTCAACCCGAATCTCGGGGACTGAGGATTATATATGTTTGTCATCTATTGCAAAGGAAAGAAAGGTCTGGCTGAGGAAAATTTACCTCGGCAAGCCTGCTGGCTCGAAGGGTCGAAAGGTGCAAGTTGTGCATGGCCTGAGCAAGTGCGCTGGGTCCAGTCGGATGTTGATTCGCCGGGTGGAGGAGACCTCGCCAGTGTCGGCGGCGTTCCAATCCATGTGGTACTGCTCCTCCAAGCCCAAGCTATGTCCGCTTCGAGTTCAGAGCTGAGGAAAACCTCAGCTGCCAGTGGAAACTCGGGAGATGGAGGCAGTGAGAGCTTGGTGGGCCGGTGTGGTGGTCGGAGTCAGAACCACCTGCCTGTCCGAGTTAGCAGGCGCTTTACTGGTGGCCACTTGGCTATGTGCCGTCTTGGGTGGCGGAATAGTTTTCCGAGTTGCTAGCTCGTGGACTTTGTGGTGGGCTTCGGCGGTGGCTGCTGCTTTTGTTGCTGATGTTGCTGTTGCTGTTGTTGTGGTGGTGGTTGCTGTGGATCCGGTGCTACCGGAGTATCGACCCGCGAGTGTCGGAATCCGCGGTGGGAGCACCGGAGCCAACATCTCTGTCGAGGACCACGACCTCGGGAGTGCTTTGGCCTCCTCCAGCTGCGGCACCAGATGTCGGCGGCGGTGTGCCGGCCAAAGTTGTGCGTGCCGAAGTAGGGCTTGCCCTTGCGGGGCTAGCAACCCTAGTATCGCTGACTGAGGCACCGTAGATGCCGGAAGAGGGGAGCGCATCGAGGATGCGCTCTGAGGCACTTGAAGGGCAGCACTGCATTAAGATAGAAGAAGTTATTACTTGGTGAAAATGTTATCTCGGTTAAAAGAAGAAAGAAAGCAAACAAAGAATATCTTACCCTTCAGTGGTCGGCGGCTGCTTCTTGCCTCGGACCTTCTGTCCCGGTTTCTTTCCTCGCTTTGGTTTTGGCGCCACGGAAGCCGAGGTTCTAGAGATCCCGTACCCGAGGTATCGGGCGTTGAGCATTTGCGAGACGAGCTTCAAGAGACCTTGGTGCTTGGAGCTGGGCCAGTCGGGTCAGCTGAGGTCCAGGATTGTGGAGGAGCAGAGGAGATGGGCAGAGCGTCAATTGGGTCTAGAATTTGGCATTCGTCATCAACATCATCAGACCAATCGCGGATGGAAGCTCGGACTCGAGGCTTACCCGAGGCAGGGGCACGGGCAGTAGGAATCGGCATATGGTCCTCGTCGTCCAGGTCATCAACCTCGGTGACGTCCGAGTCCAGGTCCTTGCCCCATTTCTCGGAGGGGTTGCCTCCATCTTCAAGTTCCTGCCGGGCAAATCTCTGCAAAGTGGGCGAGTTAAAACCGGGTTATTCTATAGCAAAGACAGTGCCGACATAAAAATTGTGTCGGTAAGCAAAATATGTCGGTTTTAGGCTGTAAGTTACTTACTTGCTCCGGAAGCCGATCTCGGTTGTGGGGCTCTATCCCCCAATTCCATTCGTCGGCCATTTGTGTCTTGGCAATGGCCTTGACACGCCTTTTGACCTCGACCTTGCTGAGCTCGTGGGTGCTGATCCGGTAGGATCAAACTGGTCACTCATATGGCAGATCTTGTGGACTCGGCTTTGGAGGGGGAGAACTCGGCGAGTGATGAAAGTCCTAAGGAGGTCATCAGCCGTCCACCCATCTTTCACGAGCTGGATGACGGTCTCGTGGATCTGGTTGATCTCGGCGTCAGATTCCTGGGGGTCGAAGGACCAGTTGAGTTGGGCTGTGGGGGTTCCGAGGATAAACACCGGCAGGTTGAGGAGATCAACGTGACTCGGATTCTTCACGTAGAATAATGTCCTCTGCCACTTCCGGCAGGATTCGAGGCCTGGAATGCGGGAAAAAATGGACCCCTTCTGAGGTATGATGGTAGCGGCTCCGCATGGAGTCATCTCCTTCAGGGCGCCCTTGTTCTCCGGGTCGGGATGCTCTGTTTCCGAAGCTGGAAATACTTCGCCCAGAGGTCGACGGTGGGCCAGAGACCAAGGTATGCCTCGGAGAAAGAGACGTACGCTAACAGTGCAGTGAAGGCATTCGCAGGGAGGTGATGGGGTTGAAGGCCGTATCGGTCGAGAAAGGCCCGAAAGAACCTGCTAGCCGGGAGGTCGAGACCGCGCTCGAAATGCGCGACGAAGACCACCCGTTCATCGGGCGTCATATCTGGTTCGGCCTCATTCGCCGGGATCCGGCATATAACCTCGGCAGGGAGTCACCGAGTCTTGACCAGCCAGTCTATCTCGGATAGGGAGACATCCGAGCCCTCCCATCTTCCGCGAGTTCCCGCCTCGGCGGGTATTCGATAGGATCCGAGGTGTGGCTAGACGACATCTCGGAAGGATTTTGCAAAGAGGTAAACAATCGACCGGGATAAGTATCTCGGATTATTTGAACAACAAAGGCGAAAAGGAGCAATGGCGGGAACACAAATCTGCAGCTAAGTGTTTAGCGGAAAGATCTACAGAGAAGGAAAAACAAAAGATAAATGCAAGATCTATGGATTGAATCTAAAGAGACCTAGCGATGGATCAGTGCAAAGCTAATACGAACCAAGAAGCAGATCTAGAGGAGATCCAAGCAGGTGAATGTAAAAACATCTACGGTGAGGCAAGCAAGTTCATCAGAGAAGTTGAGCGAGTTCATCGGAGAAGATGATCGAGTCCATCGGAGAAGATGAACAAGTTCATCGGGGAAGATGAGCATGTTCATCGACGGTGCCAGGGGCAAAGAACTCACCAGAATATGGCGGCGGAGAAGGGGCTTGACGGCGGCGCAGGAAACTCCGGTTGTTGACGGCAAAGATTCCGGCGTCGTGCGGTGGCAAAGGGCACTGCGCGGTGACGGCGATGAGAGCGGAGAATGCTAGGAGGAAGAAGAAGGAGCCCGTGCTCCACTATTTATAGGGGAGAGTGATGTGCGCGGTTAGCGAGATCGCCGTGCACGATCTTCGGAGCGGTTGTGCAGATCCGCTGTGCACGCTCTGTGCGGTTGCGATAAGTGTGGCCGCACGATCGGCCACATCGTGGGCCACAAAGTGATAACTGCCCAGGGCACGATCGCGTGCGGTTAATGGCGCGGGAATCCAGGAGGCACCTCAGGGTCAAAGCACTTGAGTGCTCTGTGGACTTGAAAGTCCGTGGGGCCCGCATGACGTGGGAGGCATGCGTGCAGTGGCATGTCTGTCCGCGTGCAAGAACCGAGGCGTCGGGCAGAGATTCGCTGCCACGTGCTCTGACGAGATCTGGAGGAATCTTGGAGAGATTGGTGTATATCGGAAAACCGGCATAGAATCAAATGTCGGAATCAGTTGGAGAGATCCTTAGTGGATTTACGGTTGAACCGACATAGTTATGTCGGATGCTTGGTGTCGTTGTTTCGGTTGTTTAAACCTGTTGTGGCCCTTCATCCAAGGCTGCAAGACCGCACCAGCTTCGGGACTAATGTCGGGGGGCTACCCCCAGGTAGGGTCATGATATGGTAGAAGCTATGCTAGATGTGGGCCAGGTTACAGTAAAAGCCGACATACCTGAACCTCAGAAGTGACCGAGGTATAATGCCGGAACAAACCGACATAGGCAACCCGAGGTAACCCGGGCCAGAAGGGACTTAGGTATCGTGCTGGTGCAAACCGACATATACTAACCGAGACGTATAGTGACCGACATCTCTATGTCGGTATCTTCTTGTTTTATGTTATGTGCAGGAAGAGATAATCACCAATGGAGAGTCCGACATATCTATGTCGGATCAGCCGAGTTGAGGTATCCATGTGTCAGAGAGCCGTCGGTGCTCCTGACACCTCCCGCCTGACACGGGAGCGCCTGGCACGGAAGCGCCTGACACGGGAGCGTGCAGGGGAGTGAGGTGATAGTCCTCACCTAACCGCTGACCGTGGGACATCCGGGAAAAGGCTACGAGGTAGGCATGTCCTGACCCTAGCAGAGGGTACATTCTAGCTGTACCGTTGTGCTGCAGGGGATGGGCATGTCACGTCCTGTCTCTGACAGGAGTACCAACATGACATACCATTGACATGCTACAGTGCACCGAGAGGGGCATTTCCGTAACTCGTTAGCCTATAATAGGGCTTCACCCCCTCCTGCATGAGGGACGATACCCTGAGACTCTTTTCCCCCCTTTACTTCATCTTCTTCCTTGTACCCTCCTCCATTGTTGAGACATACAGCTCGAGGAGCACCATTGTATTTGTGAGACATCGATATACACAGAGAGGCAGGAAGGAGTAGGGGTGTTACCTCCTCACGAGGCCACGAACCTGGGTAGATCGTGTGTGTTTGCTTGTTCATCTGTGTGCGCTCCTCAGCGCGCTAGCCCTCTCCTGGATCCACCAGCGTCCATCGGCCCCCACCTTAAGCCATCCCATGGCATCTGCCGTGATACCACCACGACAACTGCATCGCTTTTTATATTGGGTGCAACCGGCTGAAATTGGTGGTACGGGATTTGTACAACTGATGTCTACGCACGCTTCTATTCTTGTAGACAGTGTTGGCCTCCAAGTGCATAGGGTTGTAGAACAACAACAAGTTTAGCTTAAGTGAATCACCCAAGGTTTATCGAACTCATGGAGGTAGAGGTCAAAGATATCCCTCTCAAGCAACCCTGCAATTAAGATACAAGAAGTCTCTTGTGTCCCCAACACACATAATACACTTGTCAGATGTATAGGTGCACTAGTTCGGCGAACAGATAGCGAAATACAAGTAATATGGATGATTATAAGTGGTAATTGCAATCTGAAATAAAAATGGCAGAAAGCAAACATGAGACAAAATGAGAGCAAACGGTGTTTCAATGCTTGGAAATAAGTCCTAGGGATCATACTTTCACTAGTCACTCTCAACAATAATAATATAATTAAATACATAGATATTTCCTCTTCACTATGCTACTCTGAGCTATTCCCCATGTTGGATAACGAACACCAATCGACTACGTAGGGCTATAAAAGCACACCTTAAAGTTGCATTCCACATCTAGGGAACCTCAATGTCACTATGAGCGCCCCAAAATAGTACTAGACAAACACCACAATTTCATAGAGACATCCAACACAAATAATAACTCATGATAATTATTCATGTAATCTTTAGCCTAAGAGTCACACACGGTGCGCACACTGTCAACTCGCACCATGGGACAAAGGTGACTCCGGAGTTTACATTAATAAAACATGTCGGCCCAGTGAAATCCAGGGTGTGCTGGGCCTGTCCTATACGGCCCTCGACACTTGATGGCGAATTTTCGCTAAGGACCAAGCCTAGGCCGGAGAGCCTCGCGAGGGCATTTGAGGCAGCAGAGGCCTGTGGAGGCCATATCCGCTGCTGCCCCCTCTTCAAGGAAATCTCCCCTGGGGAGAGGTCAACGCCGAATTCTCTACAGGGCGTCCAAGCCCTCGTGGAGATCGCTTCGCTGCAAAGCAACCTCTGCAGAGCGCACATGGGCTCTGCAGCGGCCGCAGAGTGACGCGCGCCCCTGCGCGCGGTGACGACGACGCCGCAGTTGCCATTTTGGTGATTAAAGGGGTCAATAAAGCTGTGCCACCCGCTCCGGACTACAAGGATTTCCTCTTTGGTGATAAGGGGACCGGCCGGCGCTACGCTCCAAGGCCAACGTCACCGTGGGCACCCCCACGTTCCTCTGCGGCCCCAGCTGGCCGTCCTGCATGGACGGTGGGTACTCTGCTACAGGAGTCAGCTTTACGCTCATGGACCGCGTCCATGGACATCCGGGCTGCGATGCACCGCGCTCCACCTTCTGCGCCACGTGACAGCCCTACCACAGTGCGAGTGCAAGGAGGGAGCACGGGGCGCCTATAAAAGGAGGACAAGGTGCACCGTAGCAAGGGATCGCATTCTCATTCCAGCATAGCCACTTACGCGCAAGGAAGAAGAAGACCATTGCTTCCCTTCCTTGTATACACCATTGCCAAAAGAGAGCCCTCGGCAAGCTCATTGTACTGTAACCTCTACAAGCAGTGCAATACAGACAAGCAGGAGTAGCGGTATTACCTCCACACGAGGGCCGTGAACCTGGGTACGGGCTGGTGTTCATCTCTGTCGTGATGTCCCTCCGCTTGCTCGACGAGCACCGTCGCCGTGCAGGTTGAGGGTTGTTTGACCAACGTGTTCAGCCCCTTACACGAACTCTCTTCGTGAGCTTGACTATCCCTGTTTCGTGGGAGTCATTCTCCGACAATTGGCGCGCCAGGTAGGGGGCTGAGGCGCGTCTTCAACCTTCATCGACCTCTGCGCCATGGCGGACACTCGCGCAGCTCGCGCCACCCGGCGGGCGTCAGGCAGGGCAACCACCGAGCCCGCTGCCAACACCACCAACCCTCGCGGCCGTCCCCGCGCCAGCCGTGCCACGGGGCGCAACACCGCTGAACCGCGGGTGGAGCACCCCGAGGACGACGACGGCAACCACGACGACCGCTTCGACGACGACGTCGACCACGGGCACGGCGAGGACGCAGAGTCCTCGCACCCGTCCCAGCGCCACAGCGCCTCCACTCTTGGGCGTCCAGCGCCCAGCCCAAACACCGCGCTGCTCATGGCCGCGGAACTCTTCCGCTACCGTCCCACAGCTGAGGCGCACGACAACTGGCTCGGCCGCCTTCAGCACCTCGTCGACATTGCGGCGGCACCGCGCGCTGCTCCTGCGGCGTCGCGCTCTCTGGTGCACCACAACTCCGGACGCGCTGGAACCACCGCGCATGGCGCACCTCCGCCGCCGCCTCCGCCAGGTCCGCCTCCGCCGCGGCGCACAAGGCCGCATCCCACGCGTCGTCGCCGCGCGATTGTCAAATCGTGCAGCGGACACCCCCAGACGCGCGGGTGGAAATGGAGCGCCAGAAGGACCTCCAGAAGCGCATCGTGGAGGAGATCGGCCAGGCAGGGCGACAGAACCGCCGTGCTCTTCAGGGGGCATCGCCTCGTACGCCACAGGTTGCGCGGCCTTCACCCGCAACCTGCGGCGCGTCGTCTGGCCACAGAAGTTCAGGCCTGACCTACCCAAGGGCTACGACGGCACGAACAACCCCATCGAGTTCTTGCAGCTCTACACCACCTCCATCCAAGCTGCGGGGGGAGACGACAAGGTCATGGCCAACTGGTTCTCCCACGCTCTCAAGGATTCCGCCTTGTCGTGGCTCCTGAACCTTCCCGAGGACTCCATTGACTCGTGGGAGGAGCTCTGCCAGCAGTTCGTTGCGAACTTCAAGGGCACGTACGAGCGCGCCCTCACCTACAACGACCTGCGAGCTGTGCGCCAGAAGCCTGGCGAGACCCTCCGCAGGTACATCCAGCGCTTCAGCCAAGTCCGCAACAAGATCCCGAACATCCCGGACTCGCACGTCATTGCGGCCTTCAGAGAGGGCGTCACCAACCACAGGATGCTCGAGAAGCTCGGCATCCATGATACCCTTCCTCCGTGGTGAAGCTCTTCGACATCGCAGACAATGCGCCAAGGCAGAAGAAGGGCTCCTCTTCGTCAAGGTGGGCTCGACAGACGACCCTGTCGAGGGATCCAAGACCCAGAAGAGGCGTGACGAGACAAGCGCAAGCCTACCGCAGTCCTGGCAGCTGAACCCGACGCCAAGCATGTTCGCGAGGACTCTCCAGAGGCTGGCAAGAAAGAGGTGGACAACCGCCCGTTCTGCATCTACCACAACAGGCGCGGCCATGCGACAGAGAACTGCTATGACCTCAAGCAACTGAGCAAGAAGCGTGAGCAAGAAGAGGCAGCGGTGGCCGCGGCAGAGGCCGTGGTTACCGCAAAGGTGGACGCAAGGGCAACTTCCAGAGGCCTCAGGGAACTCAGGCGAATGCCGCCGAGAAAAACAACAATCTGCCCGACGAAGAGCCTGGAGGCTACCAGGCCCCCAAGGGTGCCATGGCATGCATCCTCGGCGGATCCCAGGCGCCCAAGTCGAACAACCAGTTCAAGCAGTTCGCTCGCGAGCTCAACGCAGCGCTTCCCGGGGTCGAGACGTCCCGCCCCCTCAAGTGGTCCCAGTACACCATCGCCTTCGACGCCAAAGATCACCCCAAGTCTACAAAGACTGTGGGCACCCTCCCGTTGGTGTGCACCCCCACCATCAACAACATCGCCGTCGGCAAGACGCTCATTGATGGGGGTGCAGGCCTAAACGTCATCTCTGTCGAGACCTTCGAGACGCTTCAAGTGCCCTACGAGTGGCTCATGCCCTCCAGGCCCTTCACCGGGGTCACCAGCGGCTCAATCTCGCCTCTGGGGCAAGTGAGGCTCGCGGTCACTTTTGGCACGCAGGAGAACTACCGCACCGAGCTAATTGACTTCGACGTCGCGCACATTGGCCTGCCCTACAACGCCATCCTCGGCTACCCCGCCCTCGCGAAGTTCATGGCCGTCACGCACCATGCCTACAACATGGTCAAGATCCCTGGCAGCGGTGGCACCATCACCATACGCGGTCACGTACAGGACGCCACGCGCGCCGTCGAGATCGCCTACAAGGCCGCTGCCATGGCATTCCCCGCTGACGAGGACATGGAGCCTCTCGAGAGGCCCAAGAAGAAGAAACAACTGTTCACTCAAGAGCAAGCATCTACAAAGAAGGTGTCGCTGAGCACCAGCGGCTCGGGGGCTGAAGGCTCGGGGGCTAGCGTCACCATAGGCGCTGGCTTGCCTCCCAAATAGGAAAGCGCGCTCGTCGCCTTCCTTCGGGCAAATTCTGACATGTTCGCATGGACTCCGTCAGAAATGTCCGGTGTACCAAGGGAGGTGATCGAGCACCACTTAGCCGTGTGTCCAGACGCACGCCCTGTAAAGCAAAAAGCGCGGAAACAAGCCCCCGAGAAGCAAGCGTTCATCATCAAAGAAGTAGAGAAGCTGAAAGCAGCAGACATCATTCGAGAAGTTGCCCACCCCACTTGGCTCTCCAACGGTGTGGTTGTCCCAAAACCCAATGGAGGAGGCCGGCTCTGCATCGACTACACAGACGTGAACAAGGCTGCCCCAAGGATCCTTACCCCATGCCAAGGATAGACCAGATTGTGGACTCCACCGCCGGCTGTGATCTCCTCTGTTTCCTGGATGCCTTCTCAGGCTACCACCAGATCAAAATGGCCAAGGAAGACGAGGAGAAAACAGCATTTCTCACCCCTTGTGGTGTGTATTGCTACACTTGCATGCCCTTTGGCCTAAAAAATGCCGGCGCCACCTTCCAGAGGCTCATGAGGATCGCCTTGGGGGCTCAGATGGGAAGAAATGCAGAAGCTTATGTCGACGACATCGTGGTCAAGTCTCGCGAGGGAGACACTCTCTTGAAGGATCTCGAGGAAACCTTCGCCAGCCTGCGCAAGGTGAACATCAAGTTAAACCCCGCCAAGTGCGTCTTCGGGGTGCCTTCAGGCAAGCTCCTCGGGTTCCTCGTGTCCCACCGCGGCATAGAAGCAAACCCTGACAAGATCAAGGCTATAGAAGACATGCAGCCACCTCGCCGCCTCAAGGACATGCAGCGCCTAGCAGGATGCATGGCCAGCTTAGGCCGCTTCATCTCCAAGTTCGGCGAGAGAGCCTTGCCATTTTTCAAGATCATGAAGAAATCCGGCACCTTCAAGTGGACTCCAGAGGCTGACGAAGCATTTAAGGACTTGAAGAAATACTTGGCTAGCTCACCAGTCATGGTAGCCCCCAGGGCAGGCGAGCATCTGAAGCTGTACCTAGCAGCCACTCCACAAACTGCTAGCGCCGTCCTGGTGGTGGAAAGAGAAGAGCCAGTTCTCCCAAGAAAAGCACTGCCACACCAAGTCCAGAACCTCCCGACGAAGGAACAGTCTCTCCAGACCCAGCGCCAGGCCCACAGCCTCAAGTCGAGCCCTCCACGAGCACTCCTGCCGAGGCTCCTCCACAGGCAAACCTCGCCAAAACTCCTGAGGAGCCTCTCGAGGGAGCCGACGCTGCTGCACCATCAACGACCCTCGTCGAGCATCCAGTCTACTTCGTCAGTACTGTACTGCGAGATGCTCGCGAGCGGTACCCAGTGCAGCAGAAGCTCCTCCTCGCGCTACTCATCGCCTCCAGGAAGCTGCGCCACTACTTCCAGGGTCACCCCATCACGGTGGTCACGTCCTTCCCCCTGGAGCAGATCCTGCGCAACCCCAACGCTACTGACCGCGTCGCAGGGTGGAACATTGAGCTGCAGCCATTCAACTTGCGCTTCGACACCACAAGAGTCATAAAAGGGAGAGCGCTGGCGGATTTCGTCGCCGAGTGGACAGACCCAACTCCTGAAGAGCCTCGCGAAGAAGAAACCGCGTCATCGGGAGATACAATGCCAAGCCACTGGACCATGCACTTCGATGGAGCTTTCGCCTGCCGCAATGGTGGGGCTGGCGTTGTCTTAACCTCACCAAAAGGTGACAAGCTCTACTACGCCATCCAGCTGTGCTTCACAATAGACAAGATCTCCAACAACATCGCCGAGTACGAGGGCCTCCTCGCCGGGCTCAGAGCCGCAATCGCCCTTGGCGTCAAGCACTTACTCATAAAGGGTGATTCCCAGCTCCTGGTTAACTTCTCCAACAAGAGCTACACGCCTAAAGACGACCACATGGCCGCCTACCTTGAAGAGGTCGCAAGCTCGAGAAGCACTTCAGGGGCATGGAGCTCATGCACATCCCGCGAAAGGAGAACCAAGAGGCAGATGACATCGCCAAGCGAGCATCACGAAGGCAGGCCCAGTCGGCCGGCGTGTTTGAAGAGAGACTCTCCAAGGCGTCCATAAAGCAGCCACAAGAAGCAGCAGCCGCAAGCACAGACGAAGTACTCCCACCACCTCCTATAGGTGGGGCACCCAACTGCGGTCCATCCTCAGGGGAGCGTCTGCTGCTGGCTATGGTGCACCAAGAGACAGGCTGGGTTGACGAACTCAAAGACTACCTGCTGAAGGGAGTCCTTCCTGAAGAAGACGCGGAGGCAGACGAGTGGCTCGACAAGCCAAGTCATACTACATCCTCGAGGGAGACCTGTACCGCAAGCGCCCAAATGGAATTGCACTCAAGTGCGTCCCCCCCGAGGAAGGCCGCATGCTGATCAGAGACATTCACAGTGGAGAGTGTGGCCACCATTCCTCTGCACGCACCCTGGCAGGCAAGGTCTTCAGGAGCGGTTTCTACTGGCCCCAAGTGCTTCAAGATGCCACCACCATCGTCCAATCTTGCGATGCGTGCCAGTTCCACGCCAAGCAAGTTCATCAGCCTGCACTGGGACTCCAAACCATCCCGCTCTCGTGGCCTTTCGCGGTCTGGGGCCTTGACATTCTGGGACCCTTCCCGAGATCACAAGGGGGCTACCGCTTCCTCTTCGTGGCAGTCGACAAGTTCACCAAGTGGGCAGAGGTTGAAGCAGTGCGCAGCATACCGGCCAGGGCGGCAGTAAAATTCATCAGAGGCCTGGTCTGCCGCTTTGGTGTGCCTAATCGCATATCACCGACAATGGCTCACAATTCACCAGCGGCATCTTCAGGGCCTACTGCGAGAGCCTCGGCACCAAGCTCTGCTTCGCCTCGGTGGCTCACCCACAGAGCAACGGCCAAGCCGAGCGAGCAAATGCTGAGGTCCTCAAGGGCCTCAAGACAAGGAGCTTCAATCGCCTGAAGGGCTACGGCAAGGGCTGGATAGACGAACTCCCGTCCGTGCTCTGGTCCATCCGCACGAACCCCACGAAGCCCACTGGTGAGACGCCATTTGCTCTCGTGTATGGAGCTGAAGCAGTCCTCCCCACAGAGATCAAGCATGGATCCGCACGGGTCCTTGCCTTCAACGAGGACGATCAAGCAGACCTCCACAGCGACGACCTGCTACTCCTTGACGGGTTGCGCCGCCGTGCCGCCCTCAGGGCAGCCAAGTACCAGCAAGACCTGCGACGCTACCACAGCCGCCACATACGTCCGCGCACTCTCGAGACAGGCGACCTCGTCCTCAGGAGAATCCTCTCCAGGGAAGGTCTCCACAAGCTCTCGCCAATGTGGGAAGGCCCCTACAGGGTCTCCACATCGCCAGGCCTGGCGCGGTACGCCTCGAAACGGAGGACGGCATTCCGGTCAAGAATCCATGGAACATCGCGCATCTACGCAAGTTCTACCCGTGATCATAGTCACGCCAGACATTTTTTGTCTCTAGAGGGAAGCACACAACTTCACCTCCAAGCTTCACAAAAGCTTCTCCTCCCGAGGGCCAGCCCCTCTGAGCTCTCCTGATTACGTGCCGCCGCAGGCCGTGAAGAGTCTCAGCCACTGAATGTGGTCCCCATGCCTCGACATGGAAAACTTTATCTTGGTCACACCAAGTGTAATGAACCAATTCGTTTCTCGATGAAACATTGCGCTGAGGCGCCGCTATGTAATATTTTGGTGGTGAGTTTTTTTCATCATCTTAGTTCATTTCGCGCTTATATTCTTCCCCATGCGCACCTCGCGAGCGGGGGCTGAGTACGGTGACTGTGCCTCAAGAGCACCCCAACAGCACCGCAAAATCCAAAGGATCCGAGCTCTAGCACGTGAGCACGCTCTCACGCCTGTTACCTCCCCAAAGAGCTCTGGCCCATGGGCTTGCTCCCAAAACACGCCACCTCACCAAAGGACCTTGGTACTTACTCTCCTCGCGAGATACCCATGAGGAAGCCTATAAGCGCGCATGGGTGTTTACTACCATGTGCCGCTTTGGGTCTGCCTCTCTAACCAATACAGGGAACAAGAAGTCCTCCCCAAGGTCGAGAAGTCACGCTCCGACCCCTAGAAGGGAGCGCACCATCAGGGAAGCCAACGCCCTCTACGAGGCCAAAGTCTCGCCAAGCTAAGTCTAGCGCTTGCGCTCCTCAGAAGTGTTTTCTCCCTCTCACGGGCACCTGTCGCCCCTCGAGCGGTTTTTTCTCTCTCACACTCCATGGACTGCTTGTGCGTCAAAGGGGAGCCCTCGAGCACCGCGACTCGAGAGCCCTTACCTCTCCAAGCCTTAAACACCCCCCGGCCTTGCCGAGTCACGCTCCGGCATACCGTAGCGGCGGTGTCATAGCGCAAAGAGACGGGTCCTGACGACGTAGAGCGAAGAAAGACATGGAACAGGGACAAAGGACCCTTCGAGGGGCACACACACATGTTTGCATACGATTAAAGTATCTTACAAGCCAGCGTGAATTAAAACAAGTCTTAAAACAAAGATAATTGCGCCAAGCGCATCTTGTTGCAGGAGTGGCCTAGGCAGAGGGTTCACCATCGCCGTCCTCTTCAGCCTTCTCTTCTTCGGCGCCTTCATCCTCCTCAGCGGCCTGCTCCGCCTCAACCCTCTTGAAGCGGTCGACGTAATCGTTGACTTCTTCTCGAACCAAGTTGGAGAGCTCCCAGGCCGGATCTCCCTCGATGGGCTCGGTCACTGACTCGAAGTCGAAGCCGGGGTGAAGGCGCTGGAGGTTGGCGAAGACGCGATCGATCGCCACGGTCAAGAGCTTGCGGCACTCCTCATCAACAACGTCGCCAAGTTCCGCCACAGGGCCCTCGAGCACAGAGAAGAGCTGGTCGAAGTAAGCAAGATATGTGGCGGCATCAGCGTTCCCATGGACGGGAACAATAGGTGCATCCACTCCTAGCTGCCCCGCGAGAGTATTCCCCCGGGCCACTAAGGATTGGAACATGCGCTCCCGTTGCTGCGTCAAGACCTGTGCCGCCTGCACGCGATGCTCAGCCTCTTCGGCGCGCTCCACGACAGGGCCCACCTGAGCGGTCAACTCCTTCATGTCCGCCATCAAGAGGCAAAGTTCTGTTCCGCACGCGCCCGAGCCTCCGCGGCAGCCTGGAGGCGAGAGTCGAATCGCTTCTTCTGGGCCTCAAGGTCCTGGACGCGAGCCTCAAGCTCTTTGCGTCTCTTCGTGAAGCGCTCCTCTTGCTTCTTGGCCTTATCCGCGAAGTCTTTTCTACAGCTGTCGCGAAAGAGCTTCTCCTTCGTCGCAGACTCTTCCGCCATCTTCTCCTCCTTTTGCGAAGGTTCTCGTTGGTCAGCGCAAGGCGCTTCTGGTAGAACTCCTCATCTTGAGTGACCTTGTACTCGCGGGCTTCCAGGTGCTCCCGCTGCGCGGATTGATCCTTCTCGATCTGCTCAACCTGGTCTTCGCGTTTGCGCGCCTCGGCCTCGCGGGCGTCGAGATCAGCTCCGCGCTGCACGATCAAGTCTTCGCGAATGCTCAAACTCTCACGGAATTTCTCCAAACTCTGCCGCACATTTTCCGACTCGGCGACGATCCCCGCCTCGCGGTCCAGAAGCTCTTTGTGCTTGGCGGAGACCGCCGCCTCGCGCCGCCAGCTCCTGGTGTTTGGCCTCGGTCTCCACCTCGAGAGCCTCGCGCCTAGCACCCAGGTCCGCTAGGGTCTCCTCGACCTCGCGGACCACGCTGATGCGGATCTCCTCAGCAGAGCGCAGCGCTGCCTCGCGCTGCGCCTGGGCAGCTTCGTTCTTCCGGCGGCAGCTCTCCACGGTCTCATGAAGACAAGCCCAGCCCCGCGCAAGCTCAGCGGCCTCCTCCGCCCTGGAGCGATCTTCCTCGGCAAGCTGGGCCTCAAGCTCGTCGAGAACCTCCCTCGCCGAGCGGAGGACAGCCCCACGGCGGGCTGCGGCGGGGCGCCGCCCCCGCAGAACTAAGGCCCATGGCTCGCCGGAGGGCCTGGAAATGCCGGCGCCTGCCGAGGATTCCGGAGCGTCCAACCTTGGGCTCCGAGTGGCCTCAAGGCGCGCCTGGGGGCTCTGGTGCGAGCCCCCCTCTTGGTCCACCAAGGGGCCTTCAGGGGGCTTTGATGAGAACCCCCCTCACCGGAGGCCTCCTGGGGGTTCGGGGCATCTTCATCTTCAACCACGTCATTCTTCTGCCCCTGGGGAGCGCTCTCCTCTCCAGGGACAGGGTTGGCCTTCTCAGTTGAGGCCGCCTCCCCAGCGGCCTCAGAGTCCGCTGTGGCCTCTCCAAGTTTCGTGCTCGGTGGGGGCGATGACGCGGCGGCCTCCATTTCGACGTCAGCGCACGCCCCCGCGGACGCCCCTGTCACCGCGGCACACTCCTTCGCCGGCGGCGTGAACCTCGCCGCATCCGCATCCGCGCCCCTCCGGCTGCAGGGGGAGACGTCAGGCCGCATAGGTGGAGGCATCGCCACCTCTGCCTCCCCCTCCATCTCCTTGCAGTGCTCCTCTGCTTCAGGAGGCGGTGCCGCAGCCTCAGGAGATGAAGCAGTGCCCTCGGGAGGCACCTCGTCAACTGTACACGCTGCAGGCGCCGCTGCAGCGCTGGGGATCTCTCCAAGCCTCCGAAGTCTCCGCCTCTTCGGCACCTCGGGGCCCCTGGAGAGGCTAAAACTCAAAAACTCCGCAGGAAGCCTACGCAAAACAAGCCAAGACAGAAAAGGGAGTCAGTTCTTACCCTGATGTCTTGGCGCGGGAATCGACCCACACCGTGTTCGACGACCGCCACGGCCTCGGTGGTGCGGCTCCGGCGCCGGACCCCTCGAGAGCGGCCTCGGCTTTCCTCTTGAGGGAGATGCCCGCTGGACTCCCGGCGGCCCGGTCATGAACGGCCTTGGAGCGGGGCTCGCAATGGCCTGATGAAGCTCCGTCATCGTCGCTCTCCTCTTGCCCCTCGGCGCGCTGCGAGGGAGCGACCACGAACTGGCCGCTGCTGCCTGAAGAAGCCTCGTGGGCCTCAACCTCAGGCGCCGCGCTCTTCGAGGTGCTCGAGCTCTCCGCTGGAGAGGCAGAGCCTCCCGAGGCGCCGGTTGCGCCTGCGTCGGATTCCACAGGCGTTACCGTCGTCTCCTCGTCGCCCTCAGCTGGCGCCCCCTGCGCCGCGGACTCAGGATCTTCGGGGGCCCCGCATGTCCCTTGGGCACCAGGCCCCACCGGTCGAACTTCGGCATCGTCTGCACGAGCGAGACGCGGCGCCCAAGGTCAATCCTGTGGAGCGGGACCGCCTTATCGCCGGGCTGGGGGATATCAGGAGCCGTGAAGAGCGTCTCCATAATGGTGCGCACCTCCTGCTGCGTGAAGAGGGTTGCGCTCAGGCGCATTTTGTCCCTCTGGTTGGAGTAAAGCCACATTGCGTCCGCGTGCCACTGGAGCGGAGCAATGCGGCGCTTCACGAAGTCCTTGGCCACCATCTGCCCGGTGAGGCCTGCCTCGCGGAGGTCCTTCAAGCGCCTCATCACAGGGCCAAGCGCGGCTCCCTTGAGCGCTTTAGAAGACCAGCTCGCCCTCTTCATCGGAGGCGCCTCGGGCAGGTCAAAGAAGGCGCTCCGGCTGCCGAACTTCATGAGGAACCAGCGCTTGCGGAAGTCCTCCACCCTCTTCGTCACATTGGTCACAATGTTCTCGCCGTTCCGCGCGATGGGGATGTACGTGCCCTTCATGCCCTCCGCGATGCGGAAGGACACGCACCCTGACCGCTCCTTGTTCGCCGTGAACCGGAGCGCGTAGAAGCTTCGGAAGAGGTCCACCGAGGGTGGAATGCCGATGTATGCCTCGCAGAGGTAGGCGAAGATGGCGAGGACAAGGATGGAGTTAGGATGGAGATGAAGGACCTGGATCTGGTAGCGCTCCAGAACCGCCAGGAAGAAATCGGAGAAAGGAGGCACAAGCCCGGCGAATAGGGTGTGCATGAAGATGGGGTAGAAGTCGCCGAAGGAGTTGTGCCGGCTTAAGCACCGTAGCGCCGTGCTCGTTGGTCGCTGAAGCCGCCATGTGACGCACTTTCTCCAGCTGCGCCTTCTTCTTAAAGCGGAAGCCGGTCAGAGCCGGCTCGAAGTCGCCGACCTGCTGCGTCGCGGCAGGTTCGCCGCCCTGCACCACGGCTTTGCCTTTCGAGGCCGCGGAAGCTTTCTTGGGCGCCATTGCCGCAGGATTGCGAGGGGGGAGGTGCGTCGAGACACAGGAGCGCAGGCGTCAAGAGCAAGGAGACGGGCGCGCAAATGAGGCAGTAACTGCTGCCTGAACCGGCGCTGCAGGCTTTATTCCCCTCAGAGCAGTTACCGAGACGTGGTGGGACCCCCCACTACGCCCATCATCTCCGAGGAGAACGTGTCGTCGCGGCGTAACTGCCCTGCACGTGTCTCAGGCCGGCCGGACACTTTGGGCCCATGACGATTCGCCTGCGTCCATTGGACTACATCGTGCCCATCATGGGCCCGGGGGCTACTGTCGGCCCAGTGAAATCCAGGGTGTGCTGGGCCTGTCCTATACGGCCCTCGACACTTGATGGCGAATTTTCGCTAAGGACCAAGCCTACCTGGAGAGCCTCGCGAGGATCATTGCCTCGCGAGGGCATTTGAGGCAGCAGAGGCCTGCGGAGGCCATATCCGCTGCTGCCCCCTCTTCAAGGAAATCTCCCCTGGGGAGAGGTCAACGCCGAATTCTCTACAGGGCGTCCAAGCCCTCGTGGAGATCGCTTCGCTGCAAAGCAACCTCTGCAGAGCGCACATGGGCTCTGCAGCGGCCGCAGAGTGACGCGCGCCCCTGCGCGCGGTGACGACGACGCCGCAGTTGCCATTTTGGTGATTAAAGGGGTCAATAAAGCTGTGCCACCCGCTCCGGACTACAAGGATTTCCTCTTTGGTGATAAGGGGACCGGCCGGCGCTACGCTCCAAGGCCAACGTCACCGTGGGCACCCCCACGTTCCTCTGCGGCCCCAGCTGGCCGTCCTGCATGGACGGTGGGTACTCTGCTACAGGAGTCAGCTTTACGCTCATGGACCGCGTCCATGGACATCCGGGCTGCGATGCACCGCGCTCCACCTTCTGCGCCACGTGACAGCCCTACCACAGTGCGAGTGCAAGGAGGGAGCACGGGGCGCCTATAAAAGGAGGACAAGGTGCACCGTAGCAAGGGATCGCATTCTCATTCCAGCATAGCCACTTACGCGCAAGGAAGAAGAAGACCATTGCTTCCCTTCCTTGTATACACCATTGCCAAAAGAGAGCCCTCGGCAAGCTCATTGTACTGTAACCCTACAAGCAGTGCAATACAGACAAGCAGGAGTAGCGGTATTACCTCCACACGAGGGCCGTGAACCTGGGTACGGGCTGGTGTTCATCTCTGCCGTGATGTCCCTCCGCTTGCTCGACGAGCACCGTCGCCGTGCAGGTTGAGGGTTGTTTGACCAACGTGTTCAGCCCCTTACACGAACTCTCTTCGTGAGCTTGACTATCCCTGCTTCGTGGGAGTCATTCTCCGACAAAACACTCAAGTAGCATATAGATAATGAAGAGTAACATCTATGAATTCAACTAGCTAGATTACAAAGCTCATGATCACATAAAGATCACACCATGGGAGAGAGAGATGAACCCCATAGCTACCGGCATGAGCGCTCAGCCCCGACGGAAACTACTCGCACATCGTCATGGTGATGAGGAGCCTGATGGAGAGGTGCTGCCCTGAGAGGAGACGGCGGCCCGCAACAGCCATGGCGCGGCGGCGGCCCTTGGTGATGAGGATGGTGCGGAGGAGGTTCTCCTCCCCCAGACGGCTGCCTGGGAGGAGGAAAATTCGTGGTATTGGGGGCCTCCCACGACCTAGGGTTTCCTTCTTTATATAGACTCTCGGATTTCCATCGCCCCCTTTTAGGGCTTCACCATATTGGTCCCACAGGCCGCATTCGAACTCCGATTGGGCTGATATCGGGATTAAAAATTGCGTATGGAAATTTGTGACAACTTTCTAAACATTTTTAACCTCCATTTGACGTCATCTTCGAGGGTCAAACTGACAAACTCCAAAAACAGTTCTGGGACAAATTTCAGCAAAGTTCCAATTCGACTCCAACAAGGTTTCCTTTGCCCACTTTTGATAATTCCTACACATTAAAGTGTAAAACAAAAAACATTGTGCACTTTGGCAACTATTAGTAGGTTAGTCCAATAAATATCATAATATGATATAAAGTGTATATAAAACATGTGACAATTGACATAATATAAACATGGAATATCAAAAATTATAAATACGTTTGAGACGTATCAACAACCGATTCAACTGGCGTTCTGATCTAAGTATATCACGTTGAAGCAGTGTCTCACAAAGTGTTGATACATGTTGGGCTGCCCTTTAAAAAAACTATATTCAAGAATAGCAAGATGATTAAGTTTTGAACGGTACTGGAGTAGGCGAGTAGGTGAGTAGTGTACTGTACATGTGGGCTTCCATGCGCCTATTGCGCTGATGTGTCCCGCTGTCGGCGCTGCGGCCACATGCGGGGCTGTGTCGCGGCAGCCCACGTCGCGCTTATCAACAGGAGCTGTGCTATGAACTTGTGATGTTGTTCTGGTCTGGTACGCTAGTGAGTGCCGGTGCGAGAGTGCGACCTAACCGTTAATCTGAAGCTGCCCGTGCATCGATGGCATTTTTTCAAGAAGCAAGCGAGACTGTACATTGATTTTTCTTGTAAGCTAAAACATGTAAAACAACAGCTCGCATAGTTCTATTTTTTTTCAAGAACACGCAAGAGAATTGTGTGTCTTCTTTATTAAGATAGGCAGAAGACATTTTACAAGAAAGTTGGTGTCAAGGATCACGAAAACCCTAGACCAACTCCACCCTTACAAAAAACCTTACACAATTACTCACTCGCCATTTCACCCACTCCACGGAGCTTAGTCTGCCTCCAAAGCAGCAGCTCCTCTTTGATTGATTTCATAACTACCCACGACATGGATGTCACCTTGTCGAATACTCTGCTGTTTCTTTCGAGCCAGAGGCAGTGCGCCCACGACCTAGGGTTTCCTTCTTTATATAGACTCTCGGATTTCCGTCACCCCCTTTTAGGGATTCACCATATTGGTCCCACAGGCCGCATCCGAACTCCGATTGGGCTGATATCGGGATTAAAAATTGCGTATGGAAATTTGTGACAATTTTCTAAACATTTTGATCTCCATTTGATGTCATCTTCGAGGGTCAAACTGACAAACTCCAAAAATTGTTCTGGTTCAAATTTCAGCAAACTTCCTATTCGACTCCAACAAGGTTTCCTTTGCCCACTTTTGATAATTCCTACACATTAAAGTGTAAAACAAGAACATTGTGCACTTTGGCAACTATTAGTAGGTTAGTCCAATAAATATCATAATATGATATAAAGTGTATATAAACATGTGACAATTGACATAATATAAACATGGAACATCAAAAATTATAAATACGTTTGAGACGTATCAACAACCGATTCAACTGGCGTTCTGATCTAAGTATATCACGTTGAAGCAGTGTCTCACAAAGTGTTGATACATGTATCAACACTTTGTGAGATGTTGGGCTGCCCTTTAAAAAAAACTATATTCAAGAATAGCAAGATGATTAAGTTTTGAACGGTACTGGAGTAGGCGAGTAGGTGAGTAGTGTACCGTACATGTGGGCTTCCATGCGCCTGTTGCGCTGACGTGTCCCGCTGCCGGCGCTGCGGCCACATGCGGGGCTGTGTCGCGGCAGCCCACGTCGCGCTTATCAACAGGAGCTGTGCTATGAACTTGTGATGTTGTTCTGGTCTGGTACGCTAGTGAGTGCCGGTGCGAGAGTGCGACCTGACCGTTAATCTGAAGCTGCCCGTGCATCGATGGCATTTTTTCAAGAAGCAAGCGAGACTGTACATTGATTTTTCTTGTAAGCTAAAACATGTAAAACAACAGCTCGCATAGTTCTATTTTTTTTCAAGAACACGCAAGAGAATTGTGTGTCTTCTTTATTAAGATAGGCAGAAGACATTTTACAAGAAAGTTGGTGTCAAGGATCACGAAAACCCTAGACCAACTCCACCCTTACAAAAAACCTTACACAATTACTCACTCGCCATTTCACCCACTCCACGGAGCTTAGTCTGCCTCCAAAGCAGCAGCTCCTCTTTGATTGATTTCATAACTACCCACGACATGGATGTCACCTTGTCGAATACTCTGCTGTTTCTTTCGAGCCAGAGGCAGTGCGCCCACGACCTAGGGTTTCCTTCTTTATATAGACTCTCGGATTTCCGTCACCCCCTTTTAGGGATTCACCATATTGGTGCCACAGGCCGCATCCGAACTCCGATTGGGCTGATATCGGGATTAAAAATTGCGTATGGAAATTTGTGACAATTTTCTAAACATTTTGATCTCCATTTGACGTCATCTTCGAGTGTCAAACTGACAAACTCCAAAAATAGTTCTGGGACAAATTTCAGCAAAGTTTCAATTCGACTCCAACAAGGTTTCCTTTGCCCACTTTTGATAATTCCTACACATTAAAGTGTAAAACAAGAACATTGTGCACTTTGGAAACTATTAGTAGGCTAGTCCAATAAATATCATAATATGATATAAAGTGTATATAAAACATGTGACAATTGACATAATATAAACATGGAACATCAAAAATTATAAATACGTTTGAGACGTATCAACAACCGATTCAACTGGCGTTCTGATCTAAGTATATCACGTTGAAGCAGTGTCTCACAAAGTGTTGATACATGTATCAACACTTTGTGAGATGTTGGGCTGCCCTTTAAAAAAAACTATATTCAAGAATAGCAAGATGATTAAGTTTTGAACGGTACTGGAGTAGGCGAGTAGGTGAGTAGTGTACCGTACATGTGGGCTTCCATGCGCCTGTTGCGCTGACGTGTCCCGCTGCCGGCGCTGCGGCCACATGCGGGGCTGTGTCGCGGCAGCCCACGTCGCGCTTATCAACAGGAGCTGTGCTATGAACTTGTGATGCTGTTCTGGTCTGGTACGCTAGTGAGTGCCGGTGCGAGAGTGCGACCTGGCCGTTAATCTGATGCTGCGCGTGCATCGATGGCATTTTTTCAAGAAGCAAGCGAGACAGTACATTGATTTTTCTTGTAAGCTGAAACATGTAAAACAACAGCTCGCATAGTTCTATTTTTTTTTTCAAGAACACGCAAGAGAATTGTGTTTCTTCTTTATTAAGATAGGCAGAAGACATTTTACAAGAAAGTTGGTGTCAAGGATCACGAAAACCCTAGACCAACTCCACCCTTACAAAAAACATTACACGATTACTCACTCGCCATTTCACCCACTCCACGGAGCTTAGTCTGCCTCCAAAGCAGCAGCTCCTCTTTGATTGATTTCATAACTACCCACGGCATGGATGTCACCTTGTCAAATACTCTGCTGTTTCTTTCGAGCCAGAGGCAGTGCGCCACAAGAATGATCAGCGAGCTGACTCCCTTCCTGGACTGAGGAGGGATGGCGGCCATGAACAGGGGCGGACCTGCATGGAGACTCCCTGATGCACATGCATCAGGGTCGGTTTTTATTCTCTGGTAGCGATTAGCTTCTTTAAACGTGGTTGTGCATCAGGCTAGGCTGATTGTTATGCATCAGGGTGCAGAAAAACTGAAGCGGCGAGAAAAGCTAGTCTCGGTTGGCTTTTATACATGGCAGTCTGTAGCATGTAGGCCTTTTGGGCAAGGAGACCAAACATTGGGCCTTTTTGGCATCCGGCCATAGAAGCTAATTACCGTGAGTATAAAATAATAACTAGCTCGGTGGCCCGTGCATTTGCGTGGCTAGAAGTGTAACTAAATTTGCACTCAGATAGGTTCTCAGTATCTCCTTGCAAAAGAATAGAGTGTATTTTTTCCTCCCTAACACGGTGATTTGAAGTTATTGTCATTTTTTATCTTCTATAGCTTGGGATATTATACTAAACTTGTTTCCTTGCCTTTCATATTCAATAAAGCATATTTCGTTGTTACATCAACCATCGTCTTACTACTCCAAAGGAAAGACATTACTTTGTCAGAGAAATTATATATCCTATACTCATTTTGAATAAAAGGTCCTTACAGTCGACCACATACTCATATATTGGCCCGTTGTATTTCTCACATCCGTCAACAGGTAAACGTTGATCTTTCTAATTATACCTCGTATGCGTACATGGATTTTTGTTATATGGTGGGAATGTTGATGTTTTTTCATTGGACAGCTTGGTTAGTATCGCACCCTAAGTACATATGATATGTGAGATGAAATTTTGTAAGTACAAATATTTAGTACAAAAGTTCTTTAAAAAGTTGACAACACACATCCATCTTCTATATACACCCATATCGAATCTAAGTTGAAGTCCACTTACAAAACCAAAAAAGACAATTATATATGAGAATAGAATCAAATTCTCTTCACCCAAAGTTGACATTGTTTTGAAGTCGATTTTGGCACATCTCTAATTGTGGATTAAATTTTGGCCTGAATATTTCGCAACCTGTAGGTTTGTGGTAAATCGTGTTTAAAGTTCCTGTTTTTTTATTTGATCATGTTATATCACGACCTGGTCAAGAACCGTGTCTTCGCGCTAAAGATTGGTGTATGTGTTCACACCAATCTTCTTAAATTGATTCATATTACATTTTTATCAGCAATGGGCCTATTTGTTTCTCGCTTTCATCAACTAATTAGCATTGAGCTTTCTTAGTAATTCTCTTAATCTATTCAAACGATCATACTGTACATTTTTTCAAAAATAAATTTACATGGTACAAAAAAAATTGAAATCCAATACTTTAAATTCTCTAGTTTTAAGTCTCATCAAGCTAGTGAAAAATTTATCCGACTTACGCTTGGTTATCCCTTCAACTTATTGGCTTCACTGAGAACCGTTCTTGTAATTAGTTATAGTTGAATACAGATCCAATACAAATGCATATTGAAAAGCAATAAAGAAAACTTAGACCTCACATATGAGCGATAGGGATCTAACCTCAACTGTGCAGACGTGGTCTTCCATACCTCAGCTCTCGCACCATCAGTTTGCATGCGTGGGACTCCCGGCCGACAGTGGCTTCATGTTCCTGGCCTGGACGATGCGTCTACCATGTACAATGTAGTATGTTGTGAGCCGCCTGAATTACGCTACGATCTACGGATAAGTGTGTCATGCGCATGGCAATGATGATCCAAATTTTAGAGAATCCATGGTGGATTTAGACATTTCATAAACTTCTCTAAAATGGAAGAGTTAGCTCTAGGGCACAGATGAGAATTCAAAAGTATTTAATTCAGAACTCTGCATGCCGTCAGTAAAACTGGGACATTATAACTAAATCCTTTTATAAATTTAAACAGAATGAGAAAATCAAGAATATGTTTTTGAGTAAATACGGCATGCAATCATCATGTTTCAAATTAACATTGCCCATCAAATCTCAATATTACACAGAGCGATAAATGAGTCAGTAAGATGATCCACTGGCAAGATGTGAACACAGCGATAGCCTGAAAAAAATAAGAGAGAGAATGTACTGTACATCGAGTAAAAGAGAAAATACAGAAAATATGTACACTAGTAGGAAAAGGCCTACCGCTGGTGGACGGAAATGGCCTACCGCCGCCGGGCGGGCACCCGCCAGCGGTGATTACGCCAGTGGTAATGTTTTACCGTTGGCGGGCGGCCATCCGCCAGCGGTAAGGATCGTTACCGCTGGCGTGCAGCCTCGGCCGCCAGTGCTAAGATACCACGGCCGCAGCGGTACGCCTCGCTGGCAGGAGTTCTGAGAGCGCTGTCCGCCAGCGGTACGCCTCTCTGTCCGCCAACGGTACATTTTCGTTGTATTTTTTGTTTTTTTTTCAAAATAACGTATTACAGCAGTATATCTAATATAAATACAATATATTCGGCGACGAAAATGATAATAACATAGATATTTCCACATACAAACGCATCAAAAGTTGTCATACACGAATACATGTCGATAGATTCATACACGGAAGTTTTCTAAATGGATTACTATTGTCATCTAAACCACAATCTTATACAAGAGAATGCCAATAATGATGAGTAAGAAGGGGATCACGATAAAGTTGGACTTCATCCGGTTCTTCCTCTCTTCCGCAAGCAGGTGATGCAAATATCTAGCTTCTGTCTCCGCTTTACTTTCGTAAATGGTGTGGTTGTTCACGATGGTGTTGGACTTCATCATCCGTTTCGTCTTTTCTTCCTCAAGTAGATGGTTGGCATACCTAGCTTCCGCCTCCGCTTTAGTCTTGTAGCTTTTGTGGCTGTTGTCTTTGAACTCTTTCACTTGCTTTTTACAGTCTTCCCACTTTTCATAGACTCCTGGAACATGACCTTTGTACACCACATACCACTTCCCCATTTCTCTGTACACAAGACGCATATAAAATTATAAGTCAAATAAGAGTTGTAAGAAAAAAGATTTGTGTACATAAGAGAGATGAAAGATTAAAGCAAACAAAAAATTAACTAAGCATGCATGCATCTAACGAGTTGTGTACATAAGATTAAATAAAGAGTTGTTCCTCGATCACCTTCTCTCCGGTATCTACGGGAACGGTTCAAAAGCATTTAACGAGTTGAATGGCCTGTGATCACCCGAATAGCTTAAGCGCCTTTCTACATCGGCATTAGCTAGTGGTTGTAAGCCGTAGTAGAAATGTCCATCTTGATCTAGGACGTCACACATGATGATTCGCGCGATCATGTTCTGAATGTATTGGAACTCGGCTCTGATAACATAATCAGCGGAGTCCTTTAGTCTTGCGACCCATGCGTTGAAATCACGGGAAATAAATTGGCTTCGTCGTTGAAACTTTAAAAACCACCTCATTTGATAGAGGAGGTACCATGACTCCATGCAACTACTTGAATCCTGCTTCATGCAGGGGAAATATGTTCTGTGTGCGAATCTAAACCTTCCATCCTCTGACTTTCTTGTTTTTAAAATCGGGTCACCCTTCATAGCGTAGCCGTTGAGAGCATTATTCAGAACAATCTTGATGTCGGTGTAGTCCCGCTTAGACTCCGCCCTGTCTTCGTGGCGATCCCCACTATCGAGATACAAGGCAGTTAAGTGTTCCATGTCCAAGTGGATGAGGGTGCCGTGTTTGTTTCTGCGCAAAACATCACCATTGTAGACGCAAATTTAACGATGGAAATCTGTGGAAGCATGTTATGACAGGTAGGCATGACTTACTCGGGAAAATAAGGCAAGAGAAATGAGCACGGGCTTGACGCATTGTCGAGGAAGAGCTTTTGGAGATAACCGGTCGCGGATTTCCTACCCTCAGGGTTGTTCACGAACATTTCTTGCATGTAGTAGGGGTCAACCATCACGATGCCGGGGGTATTCTCCATTTTGATTTGGTGCACCATTTGGAGCGCAACAAGACGGACTATGGATGGGTGGAGCGGAAGACTATGGTACACTGCGAAGATATCATCAAATCTCACAAAGAGCAGGTCTGCACCATTTTCCCTGACAAAGCCCAACCGGTCTGGTACCTTTGCAATGAAAAGGGGATATGTTGGAGCTTCTTGGTCGAGAAGTTTCCTCTCCACAACAAGAACAACCTCATGTAGGTCCAACAAATGTCCTCTCAACTGTTTGACACGATCCGCCGGCAGGATCGATCTACCCAAGTGATGCATCTTATGCCAGTCCTTGATGGGTATCCTGTCCACAAACCAGGAATCAGTCCCCTACTCCGGTGGGATGGTGGAGTCATCCAATTTTGTTTTCTTGTTGTATCTTTTACGTGCCTTCTTAGGCTTGTTCACCGGCGCATCTTCTGGCGTCTCATGATTTGGCAAAATAGGAACCAAATTGGTGATAGAGTTGCCGCACCCGTAGCCGATCATGGGGGGAGGTCCTACTTGGCCTCCCTTCATCCAAGTCCCAACAAACTCACGGACGGTAGGAAACATGGATTTGAAGATATTTGTGAGTTCGTTCTCTATGAACGCCTGCATCGGATCCTCGTCTTGTATATGAGAACCGCCGGCCTCGTCGTTGTCCGCCATGTTCACACTAACGAGAAAAGTCGAACTTTAGTATAACGAGAAAATACTAAGATACCCATGAGGCAAAGTTTACCGGAATGTTCATCACGGCAAATGCGGGCACTCAAATATGTCCTAATTTTAGAATTAGTCATGCCAAAATTCACGATTTTTTCTAGCATGACCTTTGCTACAATTACGAGATATGGAGTACCCGAATTTGCCGAAACGGAAGCTAATCAACGTTCCGGCAATCTCAAGGGACTCAAGGGTACCTGCAAACATTTTATATTCATCACAACCACCAAAATCGGCATTTCCGAATCACATCACAACCACCACCGAATCACATCCGCAACCATATTCACATGCATACTTCATATTGTCACCACTAACCACAAATAAGGGGTAAAAAATAGTAATGGCATTTCAACAAACACCTTCCGTGCACGGCGGTTAACGGGTGGGAGGGGAGGGAGGAGGCGGCGGGTGAGCTCACCGGAGGGGCGCGGCGGCGTGGAGGAGTAGGCCGGCGACGGCGGCGTTCGGGGAGGCGGCGAGTAGGGGCAACGAATCGGGGCGACGCGGGGTGGGGCGGCTGAGTCGGGGCGGCGCGGGGAGGCGAGTCTTGGAGGCGCGGGGCGGTGCGGGTGGGGTGGCGTGGGGCGGCGGTGGGGCGGCGTGGGGAGGCGCGGGGCGGCGAATCGGGGCGGTGCGGGGTAGGGCGGCGAATCGGGGCGGTGTGGGGTGGGACGGTGGTCGACGGCGGCGGCGGCGGCGAATGTGGGTGGCGGGGCGGGTCGGAGGCCGGGGCGGCGCGGCGGCGGCGCGGGGTTAGGGTTAGAGAGGAGGCCGGGCGCGGGTGGGGGAAACTGGGAAGAAAGGGGCCCGACCGGCCGGTAAGTGGGCCGGCCACACTTACCGCTGGCGGACGGGCCAGGTGTCAGCCAGCGGTATATGGTTACCGCTGGCGGACGAAGCGCTTTGTCCGCCAGCGGTATGTTTTAAAATTTTCTGTTTTTTTTTTATTCTGTTTTTTGTTATTATTTAGTATTTTCTAGTATAGTTGTGCATAGCAAAATACGTTAAAAATAGTTGTGTGTATATAAATAAATATTCATACACATCACATTGTTCAAAACATCTTAATTAAATTACAACTTTTTACAATAACACACATGCATGTGTCTCACGCTTTTCTCTTAGCGTTTGGCCTTCTTCTTGCCTTTCTTGGTGGTCTTAGCTATATAATTCAGCCCCACATTATGACCTCTTCTTAAGAATGGAAGACCTCCTCTCGTGGGTAGCGTGGTTCTGCTTCTTCTTGATGTGTATGGCGTGTTATCATCATCTTCATCATCTTCAATATTAGGGTCACCGTACTGGTCGAAGTCGTCCTCGTTCGCGATTCCATCCATTCCAATGATGTTTCTTTTTCCTCTCCTCACGACTACATGGCTAGGCTTTGACGGGTCGGTTATGAAGAAGCACTGAGACAAGTGCCGGCTTCGGGTAAAACCATGGTGGTGAAGTATTGGTCTTCCTTTTTCATGGTGGATAACCTAGCCCATCTCACACGGAACATCGGCACCTTCTCTTCAGAGTAATTAAGCTCCCATATGTCCTCTATCCTTTCGTAGTACCTGAACTTTTTGTCACCGACGTAAGATAGCATTGTTACCCCTGAATTTTGATAGTCAGAAGTTTTGTCCTTTGCCTCTGTGTAGAAAGTGAACCTGTTGATATCATATGCTTGAAATGTCGCGAGGTTGGGGGCGGGACCACGTGACAAGTCGTATAACAATCTACCTTCTGCATCATTCGTTGGCAGAGCGACAAGCTCATCTTTGAACCAACTCAAGAAAGAGGAGTTGTGCTCTCTGATTATTTTTCCTTCGGTCCTTTGCCTGCCCTGGCCAATGTACTTCTGCTTAATCTCCAGTTTGTGCTTTTGCACCCAAGTATCGACCATTTGAAGGTGTTGGAGAGCTACTAAGTTTGCCCTCTTAAAGTCGGCCATTCTCTTACTGAAGCCCACATGTATGTCCCGCGCGCCATTTTTGTGACCTGACCCACCTAACTTGACAAAGTGCTTGTTTGGGGGCAAACCAACAGGGTTATCAATTATCTCCAGATGATTCGTGCAGAAAGAGATGCACTCTTCAGTGAGAAAGCCTTGAACGATGCTTCCATCCGGACGGGCCCTGTTACGAACAAATCCTTTTATGACCCCATTCATCCTTTCGAACGACATCATGTTGTGGAGAAACAACGGTCCGAGATGAATAATATCATCCATGATGTGGACCAACAGATGCACGCAAATATCAAAGAATGCGGGCGGGAAGTACATCTCAAGCTCGCATAGTATCACAACAATCTCTTCCTGCAGCGTTGAGAGTCTCTTTGCGGTGATTGACTTTCGAGATATCACGTCAAAGAAGTTACAGAGTCCAAAAAGGGTCTCACAGACGTGCTTGTCCATTATCCCTCGGATCGCAACTGGGAATATTTGTGTCATCATCACGTGACAATCATGAGACTTCATACCGCTGAAATTCTTTTTCTGCCAGTCTAAGAATCTGCTTATCAGTCCCGAGTAACCCAAAGGCACTTTGACTCCTAGAAGGCACTTCATCAATTGTTCGACCTCCTTTGGACTAAGAGTGAAGCAAGAGGGGGGACAGTAATAGTCATTCTTCTTAACCCTTTTGGCATTGTGACCATCCATCTCCTCATTCAACTGGTCGTCTACCACATTTTTGCGCTGCGCATGAAGCTCTTTCCTGATGTCCATATGTTTAAGGTCAAATCTTGCTTTTGGCCCATCTTTGGTCCTGTCCGCCATGTGGAGTACAGTGCCAAACATACTCTCGAACACATTCTTCGTGACATGCATTAGATCAAGGCAATTTGGCGTAGTGTAGATGGGCCAGTATCGCAAGTCCCAAAACACAGACCTCGTCTTCCAAACACCACAGAGCGGTTTTGGCGCCTTTCGCTTCTTTCCCGGCTCAGGGCACTCTTACCATTCATTCAGCAACTCGTAAATGGCATCGCCGCTCTTCTTAAGTGGAGGTTCTCGGAGCTCATCTTTACCGTTGAAAAGGTCTCCACGCCATCTCCATGGGTCTTCATCGTCTAGCCACCTTTGATGGCCTATGTAGACGGTTTTCGAAGAACCGTCTTTCTTCAGCTGGAGGTATGTCGGATCATCTAGGCACCTGACACATCCGAAATATCCGTGGCACACCTGGCCGGCAACATATGCATAGCCGGGCAAATCGTGCACTGTACACAACAAGGCAGCTCTCATAGGGAAATAATCTTCTGCGATAGCGTGCCAAGTGGGAACCCCTTGGGACCACCATAACGTGTCTAGCTCATCTTTCAGTAGCTTCAGATACAGATTGATGTCGCTGCCAGGTTGTTTCGGCCATTGAATTAGCATGCTCATGTGTATGTACTTCCTTTTCATACACAACCAGGGAGGTAGGTTGTATATCCATACAAACACGGGCCACGTGCTGTGTTAACTGCTCTGGTTGCCAAACGGATTGAGACCGTCGGTGCTGCAACCCAATCTGATATTCCTTGGCTCGTCTCCAAAGTCTGCATCGAAAGAGTCTAATGCTTTCCACTGGCTTGCATCCGAAGGGTGTGTCGGAATTATCTTTTCACTCCGGTCTGAATCTTGCACCACTGCCGCCTTTCTTTCGGCGTGCCAGCGCATAAGCTTTGCTATCTTACGGTCTGCGAAATATCGCTGCAGACGAGGAATGAGCGGAAAGTACCACACAACTTTGCGAGGGGTTTTCTTCCCGGTCTTGTATCGATTGACATTGCACACTGGACATTTGGTCATTCCCTCGTCCTCTTTCCGAAATATGTAGCAATTGAAGATGCACACATGGTACCTCTCGTGCGGTAAATCAAAGGGGCACACGACTTTCTTGGCTTCGTCACAACTTTTAGGACACGTGTTGCCCTTCGGAAGGATACCGTGAAAGTATTCCAGGTTAGCGTCGACGCTTATATCGCTCAATTTGTGTCTTGTCTTCATCTGCAGAAAATCAAGCGATACTTTCAAGCGGGAAGGTTCTGGGTCGCAGCCTGGATACAACGGAGTATTTGAATCTTTCTCCAATTGCGCCAGCTTAGATTCCCTGTTAGTCGTCTTCTGAAGAAACAATTCTGTTAGATGAGGGTCCCGCACGACTGAAGTTAGCGGTGTCCGTGTGTCCTCCTCTTCTAGTACCACATGATCATCATCGTCTTCTTCTACTTCATCATGTTGCACGGGATCCCGATCAGGCTCTTCGTGTTTTGGCCCCTCGTTGTTATTGTCTTGCTGCCCTTGATCCTGATTATTTCCTTCCGGCGCACCATCATTTCCATCATGTTCATCATCTGTTAACCAACGAGTGTGGCCATCCATGAAACCACGGAAGAGCAGGTGTTCCAGCAAAGTTCCGGTAAATGGACTGATGTCGACCTCGAGTTTGCATGCGCGACACGGACACTGTATATCTTTGCGCTTATTCTGCAGCATGTCTTCCGTCGCGTGTCTCAAGTATGTATTCACGACATGTTCACTCATAATAACCATTATCACCTGCACGTTGTATAATCAAGACAATAATTAAGCACCATTTAATATTTTATCGGGTTTATTTCACGAAAAAATTCGCCATGACCTTCCTACAAATAGGACCCAAGGAGAGTGCCAAAAGTTGCCGAAACGGAAAATGAATCAACATTCCGGCATGGTATTGGCACCCTCATTAATTTTCACACATCACAATACAAATTTATTCATCACAACTCAATTTCACACATTCCAAGCCATTTTTCATCCAGCATTTCGCATGGTTACGGCGGGCGCATTTATCCGACCAAATTAATTTTAAGAATGTGTTTTAACTTATATCGCTAAAAGATCACCTTAAGAATGTTAAAACACACGTCAAAATAACCGCGGAAGTCGGCCGAAGATGAAATCTTGATCTTGAGATCTGAGTGACTTGAGTGGATTTCTTTTGGTCAAAGTTGGATGTGGGGGAGAGATCTAGTGGGATCTATCAACTAAATCACTTTTTGTTGGCTAAAAGTGATTAATTTCATGGGGGAAAGGAGCCACAAATGGGGGAAACTCGAGCTAAGAGAGAGAAGAGTGAAGTGCAATAAGTGAGCAAGGGTGGTAGGTGCGGCCGCACTTATGTCACTTTCCCAGGTTACCACTGGCGGACGCTTCAGCTTGCCCGCCAGCGGTACTGAACGGAGCGCTGGCGTACTATTTCGTCAGCCCGCCAGCGGTACTGTCCCCATTTTTTTCCCAGCTGAGCTCAGCCGCGGCAACTACCGCTAGCGGGCCCTGTCTATCGTCCGCCAGCGGTACGTTTAATACCTCTGGCGGGCGCGTATTGTGCCCGCCAGCGGTAGTTTGCCCCGTCTCCTCCCAGATTCCTGTTCCTACCGCTGGCGGCTGTGCTGTTGTCCGCCAGCGGTACGTCCAGAACCAGTGGCGGACAGAAAAACCGCCCGCCAGCGGTCGTAGCGCTGGCGGACGAAAACGTTGTCCGCCAGCGGTACGCTGGTGGCTATAAGCCTTTTCCTACTAGTGGTATGTTTCGGTAAATATGACCTGCAAATATCAGGCTTCGATTTAGCACTTTTCTTTGATTTTCAGCTATTCTCAGACAAACAAAGGAATCATTACCAAGGATCCTCTGCCAAGAAAAATTACATGGAGAGAGTATGAGAAAACATCAAGAGGGTCATCTGCAAGCACTTACTGTACCTCCAGGAAAATATAAATAACATTCTTATTACTTCTGCCTTAGTCATCTTTTACCAATTGCAGCAAGTACATTGCTATTCAGCGATACATTAGCAAACCAACATCAACGAATATGCTTCACTATGAGTTGGTCAGAGGTGGTTTATTACCAAAAACGTACGTTCGATGAGAACTATGTAATATTAAGGAAACCAACATGTGCGTCACTGCCCCTTGCACAACGCCTCAATATTCTTCCAACATCTAGCACTCTATAATCCCCCAACGACAACACCATTCATTCTCTTTATCTCCGAAAAATCGTATGGAAGAGACGTAAAGAGCCAAATTGGCGTGCATGTATCCTTGACATCTTCGTGGAGAGAGGCTGCTAGAGTTCGTCGCGGGCGGCGGCCTGCTTGCTGTAAGACGATGAATTTTCTTGTTCAGTAGCGCACATGCTCCACCAAAAGATCCCACCGAGACCGCCATTAGAGCTGGCAGCTGTCGGGCCTTTGATCTGGCAACTGTGCCTCCACAATACAATTCCTCCTGCCGAAGGTGCTACAGGATTTGCCTAAGCTAGGCTGATCACTTCTGTACGTCTTAATTGCTCCTCTTTTGATTCTTATGATGCAATCTGCAAAGTCTTGCCTGCATATACTTCCATAAGTGTGTTCATCAAATCGATGACCAACTCGTACACCACGCGGTGTTGCCTCAAGGAGTGAACTGAACCTAGATGAATTGAATCGAAACTTGATGCAGTGGGCGGTCAGTTTCACTAATTATATTGATGGAAGCAAGCATAACCTAGTTGATGCGCCCTGGCCCGATATGGTCAATCCTTGCAGCCGACGTGTAATCGTGCTGTGGCTGGGCGTTCATGATCTCGATCGATGTAGATCTTCAGTGACACACATATTGTAGCTCGGCCTTTGTCTCCTCGTAGTCGCCTCGAATTGAAACCTTTAGGCCGGGACTTGCTGGGAGATAATGGTCTAGCCTCCCGCGGTCGACCATCGGCAGTTGGCATACTCGACATTTTAACAATTTTTTCTTTGTTCCATCACTATGGTAAACGCTTTAATTGCTATATTTTTGTATATTATATGGTCTATTAAGTTTCAAATAGTACATTATAGATGTTATGAAACTCATTTATATTTAGTACATCATTGTTGAAGTTTCATCCGCCACAATGAACTATCTATTATGTTCAGTTTTCTATGCTACCGTTATGAAACACACATATAATTAATCGGATTTTTTAATTCTCATCAAGATATGAATTAACAAGGCCCTATTCCTATTTTTTACGCAAAGATCTGAGCAGATTTTTCTATTTATTCCATTTACCTTTTTTCATTTATTTTTCTGTTTTCCTATTTTTCATCCAAGGGTAACTACACTTGCACATCCATTCGGCCTCATGGAACCACGGTCTCACACGACCGCTAGAACAACAATTGTACGTCCGTATACCGGTGTCCAGCTGCATGCCCACGACTAATCGTTCATCAGGGTGACCTTAAGTCCAGCTCCGCCCCTGGCCATGAATTGCTGCCACCAATCTGCAATTGTCGATTGAATTGTCGGGGTGAAACGATGAAGGCGCAGCGGCAGCAGCATCAAATACCAGACCTCTCTTGCGAAGGAGCATTGCATCGTCAGGTGCTCGATCGTTTCTTGCTCCTGGCAGCAAAGGGGCAAGACGCCGGATGCTCGAGTCCACGGAGAGCCAGCCTGTCGACCGTCGACAGGCGGCCACGGAGTGCGAACCATATATGTAGCTTGTGGAGCAGTGGGGCACCCGATGACCATAGTTCTAATCATCGATATTCATGCAGCGATGGCTTCTGGTGGGCAAGGACAAGTAAGCATTGACTGCCTATTGCCGACGCGATTCACTCATGGAGCATCTTGGCCGACGCGCCAAATAGCGGTCACAGTAGTTCTAATGGACGTGCCAGTCGGGTCGCTGCATAAATCAAAAAGTTACCGGCGCATACCAATAGAGCGTACGTCAACCCCGTTTCGCGTCTAGTTTTAGGCAAGCGAGCGCGTCGTAAACAGCAGTAACTCCGCCACGTCGAATCCTGACGCATGGGCACCACACGTCACCGAACACAAATCATTTTTCTCTTCCCCCTAATCCCTTACGACATGAACTTCTCCCCCGCCTACTGAATCGTCGGCGCCGTCACTCCCCCTTGCCGAAGTCACCTCCACTCGCACAAGGCTCGGCGCGACTATCCCTGCTATCTCCGCCGCTCTCTTTTCTGTCTCTTCTCATTCTGACCTCAAGGTGTTCGTCGCATTGCGGAACTCATTTTGTTGCTAAATCCATTGCTTCATTTTTTTCTTAACCTAGCTAACTGGATATAAATGGATAACGACGATGAACAGGAGATGACCAGCGCATTGCTCACCGCCCATGCCCAGCTCCTGAAGCTCCTAATATCACTGTTTAATAGGGCGACACTGTTGTCGGTCACTTTATGGGCATGCCGGTGCAGATACTCTTAGACCACGGTTTTCGGCTACTCCTTAGTTTATTTTCCACCTTTTGGCTTCATGTTGGGTCTGTAATTCAATATTAAATTATGGTGCGTGCCTGCGCGTGTGCGTGCATCTGGGTGTATTTCTGAACCTTTGACATGCATCAAGTAAAACATTACTTGAGTTGATTTTAAACCGGCTCGGAAAATACAATAAGATAACAAATAGCCCATCAAAGGAGCTTTTAGAAGTCTCTTTTATCCTCCTCAAACAACTTCATCCATATTCCTAAACAAACTAATGCGTATATGTTTTTCAAAGGAATCTTTGCATCTATTTCCTTTACATAATCCATAACGCTCGTTTTTGATACATACATGAAGTCGAACATTGATACTATGAAATAAAGTTGCGGCGGATGTGTGCATCATTTTGATGCAGAGGCCGGGATTCACACCTCTTTAAAAAAAATGAAGTCAAACATTCCTCTCAATAGTTTTTTCCTCTCTTTCATAGTTCTATTATATCTAACCAACCCATTTAACTGATCGCTTGTTTGTACTCTTCATATGTCGGGCTTTATCCTTTCTATCATTAGAAAAGTGCATTGCATGATCTGGAGGTCTGACTATTGAGGTTAACTGTAACTATAGACTTTAACAGAGCTAAATAAAATCCGGCCTTAATTTGTTAACCTTTTTGTTTTGCTAGTTATCACTTTGATTTCTGATTTCAGCTAGTTTCTCACTGGACGTTGTTGAATTATGCTCTGCAGGCAAGCACAAGCACTCAATCCATTCTAGCAGTTTCAAATTTGCAATAGCATGGCCAGATACCAAAAGCTGCAAGCCAACAAGCATTGAACTAAGCTCAATCAATGGAATGATTTGATTGTACATCTGTACTCTCTTTCTAATGGAATGAAAATCAGGCCAGACTGCATTTTCGTTAAAAAAAACTAAGCTCAATCAATTGCTAAAGTCCCCCTCACCGTATAATTAAGATAAATAAAATGAGTGACGCAATATCATTGGGGTAGCTAGTAGTCACTGCTCGCTAAAGATTTTTCTTCTGATGGTGCGCATCAGACAAAGAGAATTAGAACACAGGCTCAAGATGTGCCCGGCTTTAAATTAATAAAGTCATACGGCACCAACTCATACAACGCAACGTCGCAGTCTCATACAACAGAACCTGGCAACCTGCCGCAGGACCACCAGCAAACTGACAGAATAAAAGGTGCACATACAGATAGGGCAGGAAGGAGAAAGACTAGTCTAGCCTATCTCTAGTAGCAGTGTGAAGGGAGCGAATCCTGTCGATTGCCACCTCCAACATGTCTCGGTCCTGTCTTCTAGCCACTTGCTTCCACACCTGCATGTACATGGACATTTTGTATAAACCGTCAGCCGGTTGGGAAGGAAAAACACCCTCGATGGTAAATTTATTGCGCATATTCCAAAGAGACCAAAGTAAAGCAGCATAGGAAATCCAAAGGACACGGCGGTCCTGTCCTGAATAGCTACTCAAAAGTCTGTGGACATCAGCGAAACACGTGGGGTTCCAAGAGCAGGAGAGCAGTTCCCTAACTGCACTCCACAAGAATTTCGCCAAAGAGCAGGCGAAAAATATGTGGTTAGATTCCTCAAACTGACCACACAAAGCACATAAACCATTAGAGGGCCCATGTCCGTGAAGGATGTTATCCTTGGTGGGCAGGCGCTTCCGAGCCAGTTGCCACAGGAAGATCCTAATCTTGAGGGGGATGGCGATCTTCTAGATCGCCCCATACTGCTTTCTCGGGGTACCCTCACAAAGTTTGTGATATAGGGAGCGAGCCGAGAACCTCCTCGAAGGTTCAAGAGCCCAAGAGAATCCATCCGGATCCTGAGATAGACGAGTGCCCGACACTGCGCGACTCAGGTCTACCCATTCCACCCGTTCCAACGGGCCAAGTGTGCGGTGGAAGGTGATATCCCAATCAGACTGCCGAAACACATGCGCGACCGTCTCGGTTGGTTCCGCCACCACTGCAAACTCAGTTTGGGGAACCGATCCTTGAGTGGGCCGGGGCCATGCCACCAATCCACCCAAAACCAAGTCGAGGAACTGCTCCGAACAAGGTGTTTCGCTCCCAAGCTAAACAACCCTCTCACCTTGAG